>JAZHYW010022204.1:0-51511 GCA_037355805.1 Ixodes ricinus | reverse complement strand
GGACATTAGATGAGGGAATAATCATAATGGGGTAAATGACTAATCAACTAAAACATGTTAAATTGCCTTTTTACGCTGCTCTTTACCAATGTTTTAGAGGTCATGTTGCAATTTTCTGTTTGCTATTACTACTAAAAACATTTCGCGTTTCTTCCCTCAATTTAAAAATTGTGCTCTAAAGGCGCTGCAAGCACTGCTTGCTAATGAGCGCTTGAAAGAGTGGCGTAGCCGTTTCAATCATGTCGTCACTTCCAAGCGTCGTTGTGGACTAGGGCTTACGGCTTTAGCTTCGCAAAACTATCGAAAAATTTCTACTGTCGATTGGTGTCGATGTCGAAAAACTCTCGATATTACTACTATCGATAGTGACGTCGATGCTGATTACTATCGATAGTTGACTATAAAATAGTACTATCGATAGTTGACTAGCGATAATGCTAGCGATAATCGATGTAGTACTGTCGGTAGACTGATTTTATCGGTGCCATACCTGAAAATCAGCTCTCAGAAACCTGCCGTGTACTACTGAACAATCGATACGGCACCAAAGGAGATAAGAAGACGGATATGTACGGGCGAGAAAAAAGCGTAGTTCTAGAAAAAAAGTTAGAAACGTTCACAATTTTTTGCCTTAGTACCGAAGTAGAGCGCAGCTCTTGAGCAGAAAAGGGAAAGTGCAGGAAGGGAAGGTCACCGTGGCGTCACGAGGAAGTCATTAGTACCCGCTAACTTTGGCGGAGAAATTTGCCCCCTAAAGTAGCAGGGACATTTCCCCAGCAAATTGTTACGAAACTTTCCCGCAAATGGTAGCGGCAAACTTTTACCCTCGTGGTGCGACACAGGACGTCACGTGCGACGTCACGAGTAAACTTTTTTTCCGCTGGGTTAGCCGGGAAAACCCTGTTAAACAAATCTAGAGGTGAGGTACACATGCTAACTTTGCCGCTGGAAAGGATTTTCCCAGGATTGAGTGCGTTGCACGTGCCGTCACGTGACGTCGCCAGGGTGCAATTTTACCGCTAAGTTTGTCGGAGAAGAATTTCCCCGCTGCAGCTTGCTTGAAAATATTTTCCGCGATATTTAGCGAGAAAATATTTTCGCCATATAAGCGAGAAAAATTTGCCTGCGTGACGTATCACGCGATGTCATCGTAATGACGTCATTACGGGAAACGTCCCATATTGCAACGCGGGGTTACGCCGACGGCGACAGCGACGCCGCTCAAGCCAGAAACGGGCGCCTAAGAGCTGCGCTCTAAAACACGCAGAGTGGATGTCTGCATGCGTATTTCCACTATGCGAAGGGCTACGGAAACGAAATTTTAGGCTCATTTAACTGCTTAGGTATCTACTGTCACGAATGAAGGCGGCGAAAGCATGAACAGATTCGAGGGCAAATATCGCTGCGATTAGTTTTTTTTATCTCTCTTTACTTAGTGTCTCCCTTCGGTAGGAGCGAACGACGGCGTCGTCTTCTCCTCGCACAGTGTGTCAAGTTCGAGATGCCGGCGATCGGTGTTCGAGGCGACTTCGAACACGAGTGGGGACAAATTCATCCAGCCCTGGCGCCTTCCCACTGCCCTACTTTCAGTCAGTGCTTGGCGCTTTGACGCCGCCGTGAGATTCCATCTCCTTCTCTCTCTCTCCGTTTCTCGCCGTATGCCGCTGCGAGATAGAGAGATAGCATTTTAAACATGCTCAGGCTGGCTCTTGTACCGCTTTCCGCAGTTTCTTCTACTCTTTTTTTTCAGAAGCAGTGAATTTCAGCCGGAGGGTTAAATGAGCAAGTGTTATACAAAAACGTCAACGTCACTCTAGTGTGTACGGAGCCTGCGCACCGACCGACGAGTAAAAGTGTGATCGTGACCCGCGTCGCACCGCCAGCTCTCGGTCGGTGTGTGCAGGCACCAAACACGCTAAGGTGACGTTGACGTTTTTTGTTATAACACTTTTTTCTTGTGGTCATTCCACACCCAGCGATTCAGGCTCAAACACGTCCAATAAAGATTCAGTGTAAAAAAACAACTTTATTGTGCTAGCTTATGATGTCTAGTAACTTCTCTGGTATATATTCACTATCTAAAGTGTCGTATTACATTCGGTTGGTGATGTCTCAATTTTCGCGGAAAAAAAAGGGGGGCATGTTTTTTCATCGAAGCCCATAAAGTTATCATAAAGACTAAACATTTTTCATATGAAGTCTTAAAGAAAAGTTATGAAATACACCTAATTTTTCAATAAATCTATGGGTATACATAAATGCTAAAAAAATTCTATCCTGAATTTCAGAAGGGTTTTGAAACACCTGTGACAATAAATACGACTAAAGACGATTATATTGTTTGTACACACCGACAAAAAATAGCGCAATCTAGGTCAGTAAGGAGAAGGGACAAAAAAGAGCGCTGGCTCGCAACTAGGGATGTCACTACAATCGAAGAAAAAAATAGAAAGAAAAAAGAAAACACCCTTTTCCCACCTGCTCACGTGCATCCACTAACAAACTTCATGATGGCTGATCACCTTTGCACTTGTGGGGGATCCATTCTCAACTTCAGGGTGTCTATTTCCGTCGCTTTACAACTAGCCCGGCTCTCGAATTCTATTGGTTATTCATTGAGATACCACCGCTAAAGACTAAAGGCAAAAGACATAGAGCACTTGCAAGATGTCCACATAAAACATCCTACAGTCCTCAAGGAAAAATATACCGGCAATATTGAAGATATTGAAGAAATATTCGCACCTTAATAGAAAAAGTGCCAGAGAACTGGTCGGTCTAGAAATAATTGATTTATTGTTCTTCGCAGCTTACATCCCACCACGATAGATACGTAACGTTAAAAACAAAGCAAACAAAAACTTTTTTTTTTTTTGCAGCGAAATTTGTTATGAGCTCTATGGAATATCTCCATGAAATACGCTGCGTTGAAACGTAGCCCCTATATGTAACTTCAAACGACGGGTGGTGGACTTGAGGAGGGGGAGAGGAGCCTTCTCGGTAGTTCCATATAACTGAGATTGATCTAGTAACGTTCCCTTACTTCTCTAGGTCACTGCATAAAATAATGCCTGTGTATCGAGAATTGCATGTTATCATTGGAGCGACTTCCAGCACGTGAGTTCAAGTGAAATGGTAATGGGAAGCATGTATACCGAAGTTATACCATGTCGAACTGAGCGGTCGCCACGGGGCTGTATACGATTAGAAATAAATAAAAATTATTTTCTCAGATCAAAAAAAAATATATTCAACAAACTTCGCTCTTTTTTCGCGTGGGGTCTATGCAATGTCACCTGGAAGACAAGGCCTGCCCGTGACGTCATCGTTAGGTGATTCCAGAGCCGCCCCAAGAGGCAAACACGCTGAAGCGCGACAAAAATGCGCGCCGCAAGAAATCAAAAACCTACCAAAAAAAAATAAAAAAATGCGTTTGTGTTTATACAGCGCAAGGTCGGTCTGTATTTGATGCAAGGCGACTGGTTTACGTTATAGATGTGACATTTTGCAAGTGGAGTACCTTTGCTTGCATTGGGTCTTTAACGTGCATGACGCTGTAGTGATAAACAACCGCACGCCGGTACGATGATTGTTTAGATCGAAACGTCCAGGGGTGGGAATTGAACCCATGGATCAGTGGTTTCTGCAGCGCGAACTTTCTCTCCACGTGTTCCGAGCTGCGGTGCGCGAACACGCGTGCGTCTTGGCCATGGTGCCTAGAACCAAATTGCAGAACGCGTCTCCGACTGACTGTGTTTACCGCGTCCAAGAAAAGTTGTCCCTCGATTTCCGTCTGACGACTTCGTATAGATGTCGCATGTCGTCATTGGTCGCGGATCCTGGGGGTGTCACACAGGAGCCGCGGTGGGAGTATGTGGCAGACGCCTGTTCTCCGCTGCGGATTGCTCTCCAGCTTGACAGTTCACTGAGGTTTCTGTAGGAGTCGGGACTCCGCCGAGACGACAACGACAATCGCGCATTCGCCCGCACTTTTTTTTTGTTGTGTGCTCGGAAGTTTTATAGCATTACCAACCGCCATGATCACGACATCCGACAAGATGACGCACTGACTTCTGTGACGTCACTTGTTTCCACTTCGGGACTACTTTCGATGCATGGTCGGGATAGGACGGTACACGCACTAGTGGAAGACGTGTTCCAGGCACGGGATACAGTCTTGATGTCGTCACCAGGCTGCTTGTATTCCGCTCGTTTGTGAGAGGCAACAAGACACTGACGCGATCTAGGCGCCTCTGCCTGAATCCACTAGTGGCATGGAGGTAGGAAGCTTCCGGAGGCGATATGACGCCACCAGAGGTCAAGCCAAACGTGTGAGGAAACTTCCCTAACCATGACCAAACCACAGCTGTGGTTTTGGTCATCGTTGGGGAATGTCCCTCCACACTTGTGTCTTCACCTCTGGTGACGTCATGTCACATCCAGAGGCTTCCTACCTCCATGGCACTAGTGAGGACGTTTGGGAGGGTAAGGCACAAACCTCTTTTTCTAGGCGGTATTGGTGTATACAACGAAGAACAACAATTATATTTTGTTGCAACTACGTCTTTGAGTTTGTTGATATTAAATCTGATTTTGTTTCGCGATATATTTAATTATTCACGAATTTAGTTACTTGAAAACCGTTGCCATAATTTATAGTTTACGTTTTTAAGAAATCCACATTTTCCAAGTGCCATATCAAGTTATCAACACAAATATTTATTTTTCCCTTGAGGGTTGGTAAATAAATAAATAAAATATAGTAATCGTTTTAGGTTGTTTTTATTATCACGGCCCCGACGGAAACGCTTCAATATTCAAAGAAGCGATTTAAAGATTTAGACATGACCTTTAATTTGCTAAAGACGGACATTTATATCATATTCCGTTGCAAAAATAATACAAAACAAAGTTATGGCTAAAAATATTTTGAAAGGTACTTTCACATCAGACCAAATTCACGATGGTAATGTTTAGGCCTGGATCGTTTGGCGGTAAAACATCCCTTATTTAGAAAACAAAAAAGAAGTTTCAGTTGCTAGTTAGCGTTTGGTTCGGTTCCTTCTCTTCTTGTCCAAACTTTTATACTAGAACAATAATCAAATGAGAAATTCCAAACAAGAAATTTGTGAAATCGACTGCGGTGTCTAACATATTTTTTTATCGCTGCGTTTAATAAAATTCATTTAGATGCATATCTTGAAATTTACCGGCAAAGCTAGAATCTAGTATTTTATTTTCTCTTGAAAGCTTCCCAAACAACACTGGCGGTCACCATTTCATTTTACAACTCCAGGCCCCGACGTCACACTCTTGGGACTCATAAAAGACAAGGGAAACAAAAATTACACCATCTTCCCGAGGGGAACCAGGGGTGATGCGGAGCATCGTGTTGGTTCCGAGGAAAGAGTCAGTTGCGTGCTGACGTCGAGAGATGGCGCCACCGACTGCCCTAGCGTTACCCCCTACGCGAGCCTTCGTCGCGGCTCGCGGCAGAGAAACTTGAAACGCTCGCCGCTCGCCGTTTATTTTTTTTCACACTTGAAGGAGAGGAGACTAGAGGAGGAGAGTTGCGCGTGCGCGTGGTGTGAGTAGAAGCGAACGAACGCGCAGTGCACGCAGCTGGTAGAGAGAGAGAGCGGAGAGAGTAACGTGCAGCTGTTGGAGAGAGGGAAGGAGAGTTGCGCGTGCGTAGTGCGAGTGCGGACTACGACGCCGCGGGACATAGACCCGAGCAAGAGATGCTCCGCATCTAAAACTACAATCAGTCATATCGCCCGATAACGGTAACTTCAGTTCTATACAGATTAGCTATACAGATTGTAAAGCGAAGAATGAAGGATTGGGCAGAAGGTATGCAAATATTGGATGAGCTCAAAAATGGATGCCGAAGAAATTGAAGACTGAGATAACTTATTTGTCATTATTCAATAAATAAAAATAGCAGTGAAGAACCAAACTCCTTCAGGGTTAACTTATTCGGAGATCAAAAGATCGTACGATATTATCAGCCAGGAGAAACTCTGGGGTCAGCTGAAGGAGTATAATTTAGATCGAATTTGGTTAGGTTTCTAAGCATGTGTTCACAGACAATAATGAAGTCATAACATGTGAAGCAGAAAGTACGAAACCATCAGCAATAAACAAAAATCTCAGTCAGGGATGTCCACTGTCACCCATAGTCTCTATAATATATCTCAGTAAAATGAAAAATAGATTAGAGGAAAGCAACGTAGGTTTTGATGAGAGTTATATGGAAGGAGGGAGAAATGTAACACTGACTATACCAGGACTCATGTATACGGACGACATAGTACTGATGACAGATAACCAGGATACATTTCAAGAATTAGCTGGTATATGTGGAAAGAAAGGGTGCACTTTGGGCATGAGCTTTAGTAGTGACAAGTCTGTAGTAAAGGTTTTTAACGACGAAAAGAGGAAACCCCTGAGGAAACAAGACACTGTAATGAACCGTGTAGAAAAATACAAAAATCTGGGAGTCTGGCTCAATGAGTGAAAGAAATATCTAGAGGAACACGAGGAGAATATAATTAGAAAAGGGAAAAAAGTTAATCTATTAGGAAGCCCAAAGCACTTTGGAACTATAATAGTATAAAGAAGTGAGGGGTATATGGAAAGGCGTAATGGTGCCAAGGCTGTCCTTCCTCAATAGTATACTGTGCATGAAATCAAAGGTTCAGGATCAGAAATTCGCCAAAGATGCGTGGGCAGATTGGCACTGGGAGCACATGGAAGGACACCAAAATGAGGGAGTACAGGGGGATATGAACTGGTCGCCTTTTGAGAGCAGCAGGGAGGCGATTAGTAGGTTGAAATCTGAACAAAGCTTAACCGAAATGGATAATAAGCTGTGGGCGCGGAAGGTATTTAAATATTTAATCATGAAACACAAAGTGGATAAACGAACGCGAAAGCCAACATTTAAATACCTACACACTAGTGATAGGGCTGAGCAGATTACTTAACTGGAAAAAGGAGTGAATGAGGCGTAAATAAAAATGTGGGACGGAAGAATGCAGAAAAATATCAGCTCTAACAATGTACAGGTCACAAAAACTGGACATAAAGGAAAATCTGTCTGACAATTCACTGAGAAATTGTTTACTGTTTGAGCCGAGAGCGGGAGTTCTGAGGACAAGGACGTATAGGGCTAAATATCAGGAGACAGGGACATTATGTGCCGCATGCCACAATGCGAGTAAGACACTAGAGAATTTGGTTTCGAAGTGCACGGAACTTCGCCCTGTCCTCCCCGAGGGGGGAACGGATTTAGCCGGGGCCCTGAGTTTTGGTAGCGAGAATATAAGGGCGGAGGAGAAAATTATTACAGTCGCAAAGAGGCGATTGGATGATTGGCGGAAATTATCTAGGGAAAATTGAATGCTACACAACTAACTAGCACAGCTAGAGACGGGCGGAACAGAGGAAAATTGAGAGTCCCTCCCGCGTTGCTCCGGCTCACAGCCTCAAACCTGTCTCGTAGTGGGCCAGGTGTTGGGGTAAAGCCGACGAGGTCTGACCACAGGAGAATTGGCGACTCCTTCGTCGGGAAGGGGGGGGGGGTTGAAGCGGGGGTGATGTTTTTAGTTTATTGTTTGGCCCGATCCCCCAAAGGCCATCCTGGTGATATCCCACATTGCCTGGTGATAGTTAGGGAAGGAAATTGTCTTAGAAGGGCGGGAGGAATCATATGATCGTCTGTTTAGACTTGGGCTACGTGGCGCAAGCTACCGCCCGTTACAAAGGGTACAGCCATTAACATCCATGCATTCATCCATTCCTTGGTCATAAAGCCCGGGATTAGATCCGAGTCCACGCCGAATGCTGGCACAACCCTCGTGTCAAATACGTGCTCAGATTACGTGTCCCAAAAGAATGGCGTACTCGGATGATTGTCGCAGTAGCTTCCAGATGGCGCGCAGTTTTAAAAGGGGTCTATATCATCCATGCCTCAAGTTAACTGGATGTACCCAAGCAGTAACATCATCCAACGTTCACCTACCATATCTTTTTTTTCTCTTTTTCTGTGAATTGTATTTTAGCTTTTCTTTTCGCGCTGCCAAATTTTGCACCGTCGTGTTCTCGCTGGCGGTGGCTGCGCCGCCGCCAGCGAGACAGGTTCCGTAGAGGTTGTTGGGCATCAGCACTGATCCGAATTTCGGTGGGGGGTTCTCCGCTTTGTCCGATCGGCTCGGTCGAGCGCGCACGGCAGCTGACCTACATGCGCGGGTCATCAATTCCCACGTGACACGAGATCCGGAGGTCGACCCTGCGCCCAGGGTTCCCGGGAGCGTGTCCAACGTGAACCCGCTGCGCCATGCCGCCCTCCTGGCCGCTACACTCATCTCCTTTCTCCTGCACACCACTCGGAAAAAGCAGACACTCTCCCTTTTTTTGTAGACCTCCTCTCCTTTCACATTTCCCGTCTCTTTCTCTTTGCAATCTTGCTGGGGTTTCTTTTTTTCGCGTAATTCGCATCGGCAGCGAAGACCGGAGTGTTTCAAGCTGGACAAACTCTACTTTTCTTTTTGGAAACTTTTTAAACTGCGGTCTTTTTTTTTTTAAGGTTCGGGCTTGGTTGCTTGCCAATGTTCGTAATTTACAAATCAAGTGTTGCTTTTTTTTCTTTTTTCTTTTTCTTAGGGCCGATGTTGCA
The DNA here is from genome assembly GCA_037355805.1 of Ixodes ricinus. Classification (NCBI taxonomy): domain Eukaryota; kingdom Metazoa; phylum Arthropoda; class Arachnida; order Ixodida; family Ixodidae; genus Ixodes; species Ixodes ricinus. Next base: position 42,831 of record JAZHYW010022204.1, on the reverse strand, counting down.
GTGGTGTGTCTCTGGAGACTTTTTCTGAAACGGTTTTGCCCCAACAAGGTTTGTAGTTCCGCGGAGGAATTTTGTTTGCGAAGGTGGAGGGATTGCGCGTAGCGTTGCTGCTCATCGTCAGTCAACTCTGTTTCGAGGTAGATGTTGTTGGGTAATGGACTTTCACTTTAAGTGCTTGGTCCGGGTAAGAGAAAAGAAATGTTAAGAAGAGTGTAAAAAATCATTTACTGAATTGACGCCAGCCAATTCCTGGTTTTTGTTTAAACTGCCAGAGAAAACAATAAGATAGAAAGCCCTGTTGTTGTTGTTGTTGTTGTTGTTGTTGTTGTTGTTGTTGTTGCCGACCACGGCGGATAGTGGCACCCTGTAGTCCTATATCTTCAGTCACCTACACATCGGCATTTTATAAGCAAGCCAATTAGGTGGTTCAGTACATCAATTTTCCCAGTAAATGTGTCTTCTATTGAAAACATTTATTTGTGTGTGCCCAATTTATCAACCAAAACGGCAGGTTTCTTTTCCTTTTCTTTTTTTGGTACGGTTAGACCTTTATTCTGTCTACATTCAATTATGATTACATGCCTAAAAGCGTATTCGTCACTTCAAGTCTCCGAGCTGGTTCTCCAATGAGCTCCAAAGCTTTTCCACAAAAAAATACACTGAAGTCGAGTGTATAAGAAAAGTGGCTTATAATAATTGTACCAGAAATTTAACACTCATAGTTCCCTCGCGAAAAAGGTGTATAAGGTTCATAAAAGCCACGTTTGAGGCACACACAAAACGTAGAGCAGTGTGTTATTGTAGAACCAAGCATCCTGGCGTCTTGCAGAAAACATACACGCGTCACAATTCCCTAAATTTATGCTTACGTGAAGAATCTTGTTATCTCTTTAGCTAGATAAGTTCGCAAATCGATTTCCAAATTATCTTAGTTCCTTTTACTTATGTCCGAAAATTGAGGACACGTTATAAAATACGGGCCTAAGCACCGAATTCTTATCAGATTTTACCATAGATGAAGAAGAAATTGGCTAATATATACGAAAGAGAAAAAAAAGTGTTCAAAGGGCATTGACGGCATACCCTTTTTATTTTTAAGGATTTTTCAGGGGTTCTTTTCCCCCTTTAATACACATATCTAACATGCCTTTCAAAAATAGTATGTTGTTCCGTTTATCGTGGAAATCTATCATAATTGTATCCATTTAAAGACAGGTGATACTTCGAATTAATTACTACCGTCCCTTTGTGTTAGTGTGTGGTTTCGCGAAGGCATTGGAAATCGTTAGTTTTAGCAAATTTCGTTTTATGTAATAAAAAAATGAAGTCCCGTAGCAGATGCATCATGACTTAGGTAGGTCAAGTCCGTCGAAACAAAGGGACGCTTGTTTTTCAAGGCTTCCGTGCCGTTGATCATGAACCTATATAAGCCAAGTCAATGCTGAGTATTTAGACAAGTCTAAGGCGTTTGATTGAGTGAATCATCCTTATTATTGCGCAAGTTTCCCTTTAATGGTTTAAAGGCTAAGCTTTGTAAATGGTTTCAAAGTTTTTGAAAAAAATTCTTTAAGGGTTTAGATGAGGTGCGTATTTTTCTTCATTAATTCTCAGCGAAAAATACTTTTTTAGCAATATCTACGCCATTAGACGCAATTTAGGTGGAGTTCACGGCCCGCTTTAAGCCCCGCTGTGAAAATCAAAGATGGCGGTGAAGAGTTGGATCTCGGTTCGGCGTGGGCATCCAATTAATTTAAATCGACGTGTTTTTCGACATATAAAATTGCACGATCGACTTCAATATTCTATTAGAACGTTTTTTTTTTTTAGATGCACGGGTAGCTGGTCCGACATTTGAAAATATTGTGTAGCTGCAGGCCACGCAACGCAAGGATGACAAAAAAATCAGCACCGCCACGGCCGAAAGGTTGATCGTTTCGCTGTGGGCACTGCGGTTCAGCGAGACCAGTCTTCCGACCCAAAGGGTGATGCAATCGATTTTTGTTTCATGACGCACGGGCAGCCAGCACATTTAAGGACACCCACCGCTGACTGGTCGCAGAGCGTTTGCATGAAACAATGAGCGCCACGATCACTTTGACACGCCGCTATTTAGCAGTGCGTCTCATGGATAATAAACGAGAGGCCGCCGCGTTCAACGCGATTTATTTTATGCCACTATTTGTTTTATGTGGTGAGAGTTGATTGCCGACAAGCTGTACAGGATAGAAGACGGCTCGCGATCGGAGACATCTCGTGAGGTAAACGAGCGTACCTTCATCAATGCCCTCCTTGGGTAAGCGCCGAAAACATTTCGAAACAACGAACCAGACAAGCGGGCTAAGAAGCGTTCAGTTTCGTGGACGTCATTCAAATCTTCTCTTTATTTTGTTTACGCTCATGTTACAATACGTGAACCGAAATTGGGTCGCTACGTTGCCATTTTGCACAAGCTAATCACTCGACTGAAGCTCCGAATCATTCTTTTTTTATTCTTTTATTCAGAGAACAATAACAAAAAGAACATATCGGCATTTGCAGCACAAACTATACATTCCTGTAAAGCGTTCCAGTCCTTGACCGTCCTCACAAAAAAATATATATATATATTTTGCTCGGTACCGCACACATTATGTGCATTACGCAATGCGAAACATTGCACTCATGTGCAATCCTTTTACACTGGTCTAAAAATAAAGGGGAATTAATCCCTGAAAATTCTGCAATTTATTTGACGTAAACAACATAATTTTAAGTCGTTAGGGTGCCACTTATGCTACGCTCAGAATCAAGCGAACTCAAAACGCAGCAGCGATTGCACTTCGACCAATACGTTTCTACACTCTTCATACCCAATAAAGACAAACCCTTATAAAACAACGTCATCAGTCGCGTATTGCTTTCGATGAAACAGGCCAGCTGCGAAGGTAACTGCGCAAAATCTTAAAAACAAAAAGCGATAGAGCAGAGTTAGTAGAGTCGTTACGCGCACGCTTATAAAATCGCGATTACGTTTGATATGCAGATAGTTTACTTACATTTCTTAAGTCCAAAATAAGGCGACGTTTCATTCACCTTTGTCATCAAAATTAATCTTTAGGCTGTACAATGGAGCACATGTTGGCCATCCGTCGACCGTCATAACTTCCGTTTAGGGCTAGTGCTATCTTGACAAGCAGGTGCACCGACAATGATCACATCGACTCTTACGCATTTAAGGTCACTGTCACGACCGAAGACAGCTCGATGAGGATCATCCAACCACCGAGCACACACAGACCGCGAAGATCTTATCAGTGTCAAGTAGATGCAAAGCAGCGAAGCTTCTTGGAGGGAGAAACCCATGCCACAGGGCCGGCCGGCCGATCACGGCCGTGTGGCGGATGCGGTCACGAGTGGACGCAGACTGTGTCTTCTTCGACGTCTTGTTGCCGTTTATCGTACTATCGATGCACAATATTACTTCTGGCCTTGTCTGCGAGCCTCCGTCACCTACGTTGCGAGCCTACTCAACAAAACGATTCCCCTCTGTTCGTTTCTGAGGTTGACCGCCAGGGCGGCGACACCCTTAGCTGGAACTTGAGAATCATGGGGAGGGCATCGCATGTCTTTTTTTAATGCCCAGCCATAAAACTTTAAAATGATACTTGCACCCACATGGGGTGCACGTGACCCTGTCACATGCTAGTTGGATGGTGGGTTGTATAGAATGTGGCCGTAGCGCTGCACTCGATTCCTCCAAGTAGGGTTTACGTAAGCGAGAAGAAGGCGAGGCCCCGAGGAGCTGACGACGGACTGCTTCCGTCCGGAATGTCTTACCAAACAAAACTCGAGGAGTGGACCCGGTGAGCGACGTGCCAGCTTTGCGCGCCGGAGAACTGCGCCCTTCGTCCTGCGTGAAAGCGAGACCGTCGAGACGTGCGAGGCCCTGATGGGCGACGATGAACCGCAACGAGAGGATGAATGGAGCCGCTGCGCAGTTTATGTAAACGAAATGTGTGGCGTTTCCGAGACCAAGATAGGGCTTTGCTGTGTGAACGGCTGCAGAAACCTTCCAAGGGGAGTTTCGTTGAGGACGACAGAAGTCCTGTTTCCGTCCTCGTCCTTGATGTTTTATCCTTTCAAGTATTGATATCGAAGGTTCGCTCACCGGCAGGCACCTGCAGGATTACGTCCTGAACTTCGCACTAACGTAAGCTTATATAAGCGGTTGTCTTAGATTTCCGAGAATTACCGAGCTGTTGAAGCGATAGATTTCGGCCGTTTGTTGCAACAGTGATTGGACTTCATCGACGTGGAGTGGAGTTTCGTTCGCTTCATATTTTATAACTTAGGCATTCGTGTCAGGTATATATGGGTGATTTCATCTCAACTCGGGCACGGATTTAGGGTCGAATTTTAATTTTGACGAAAAAATATATGTTTTGTGGCAATTCCTATAATAAAAGAAAACACAAACGGCAATTTCGTCGGATTTTTTTTTCTCGAGTTATGGACCGTTTAAGTGGCTAAGGTGGAAACTGGCGTTTTTCAAGCTTATCGGAGGTGCCATATTTCACTCCATCCCTTTTCCATACTTTTTACGCTACATCAATATAACTTTTTTGGGAACACTCTATACATAGGCTTTTTCATGCTAGTTAAGCGTCCAGCTCATAACACTTTTAATGATTTTTATTTTATTTGTCAAACCGCCTCTCTGCGACGATATTTGACGAAGTTCAGCAATCTGTGCTGTGTACCTAATCAACATATTTTTATGATTTTTATATCACCGTAAAGCTCCAATTAAGCTCTTTCTTTTGAATATAATTTCAATATTTTGCAATTAGTATATAATGCGCTACATGTGCCTGAAAAACAAAAATTTCGAAAAACTAGCAAGTTTGAAGTCGATTTTCTAAAAAAAACAACACTTTTTATTTCCTTTATTTTTTATTCACAGTTAGTTAATAAAATAGTCTATCAGAAACTACCAACAGAAATTGTAATATATTGTTTGTATGGCCGCTATTAACACTTGAATCTCGCGCTAAGAGCGTTTTGAACGGGACTTCGCACAGGCGCTCTGCTCAGCAGAATTTTGGCCTATGTAAGGTTTTCTATTTATCGTTAGCAGTTATCTCAATATCCAACCATCAACATTAATAAAATTTGGAGTAGTGTACTTAAAATAATTTACTTCGAAGTCCGTATCGACAAGTGCGGGCACTAGCGCTTACTTCCTCCCAATACAGGGGAATGCAGATCGTTAGAGAATTCCTCTGGGTTCTTTTGCTTTCGGCTTTGAGTTTGAAATACGGAACTTGACATGTAATTGTCATATTTTCTTATGTCAAACAGATATGCAGTGCATATACATATGAACAATTTAGTATCTGACACTTAGGAAGTACGGTTTATTTTACGCGCGTATACGGACTCTTTCGTAAAATAGCATGCATTTCGTAGCGTGTAAGGCTTCAAACGTGTTAGTCATGTGTTCAGGTTTTCATGTCAATTTTCAGTGATTTATGCCGGGTCATTTAGACGTTTTCCTCTTGACTTAAGTTTGTCCAGGAGTCTAGATGTTACGTATCTTCTCGTCAATACATAGGGCGAAGCTCACACACCTTACAAATCACGCGCAGTGCTAAGTAAATAAATATTGTTAGGATAAATATTGTTGCTTCACTGGCTTTTACGCTCAGATATTGAAGTAAGTACAAAGATGAAATAGAAAACCTTACATAGGTCAAAATTCTTCTCAGCTTCGCACAGACGCTCAGCTGAGCAGAATTTTTGACCTATGTAAGGTTTTCTATTTAATGTTAGTACTTGCCTCAATATCTGAGCGTAAAAGCCAGTGAAGTAACATTATTTATCCTAACAATATTTATTTACTTAGTACTGGCGTGATTTGCAAAGTGTGTGAGCTTCGCCCTATGTATTGACGAGAAGATACGTAACATCTAGACTCCCGGACAAACTTAAGTAGAGAAGAAAACGTCTAAATGACCCGGCATATATCACTGAAAATTGACATGAAACTCTGAACACATGACTGACACGTTTGAAGCCTTACACGCTACGAAATGCATGCTATTTTACGCGAAGTCCGTATACGCACGTAAATAAACCGTACTTCCTAAGCGTCAGATACTAAATTGTACATATGTATATGCACTGCATATCTGTTTGACATAAGAAAATATGACAATTACATGTCAAGTTCCGTATTTCAAACTCAAAGCCGAAAGCAAAAGAAATGCGCAGAGGAATTCTCTAACGATCTGCATTCCCCGTATTGGGAGGAAGTAAGCGCTGTCCCGCACTTGTGGATACGGACTTCGAAGTAAATTATTTTAAGTACACTACTCCAAACTTTATTAATGTTGATGGTTGGATATTGAGATAACTAGCTAACGATAAATAGAAAACCTTACATAGGCCAAAATTCTGCTGAGCAGACGCCTAGTGCGAAGTCCTGTTCAAAACGCTCTTAGCGCGAGATTCAAGCTGTTAATAGCGGCCATACAAACAATATATTACAATTTCTGTTGGTATTTTCTGATAGACTATTATATTAACTAACTGTGAATAAAAAATAAAGAAAATAAAAGTGAGTTTTTACAAAATCGACTTCAAACTTGCTAGTTTTTCGAAATTTTCGTTTTTCAGGCACATGTAGCGCATTATCATACTTATCGCAAAATATTGAAATTATATTTAAAAAAAGAGCTTAATCGGAGCTTTACGCAGTGATATAAAAATCATAAAAATATGTTGATTAGGTTACACAGCACAGCTTGCTGAACTTCGTCAATTATCGTCGCAGAAAGGCGGTTTGACAAATAAAACAAAATAATTAAAAATATGTTATGACCTAGGCGCTTAATTAGCATGAAAAAGCCTATGTCTAGAGTGTTCCCGAAAAGTTATATTGGTGTAGCGTAAAACGTATGGAAAGGGGATGGAGTGAAATATGACACCTCCGATAAGCTGGAAAAACGTCAGTTTCCACCTTGGCCGCTTCAACGGTCCATAACTTAAGAACAAAAAATCCGACGACATTGCCATTGGCGTCGTCTTTTATTGCAGGAATTACCCCAAAACATATATTTTTTCGTCAAAATCAAAAATTCGACTCTAAATCCGTGCCTGAGTTGAGATGAAATCACCCATATATATATGCCCCTGCCAAGTCAACTTGACTTGATCTAACGTTTTTCACGATGTATATTAACAAAACACCACAGTCAAAGCTCATCGGCACGGTTCAATATTGTTTGCGGTGCACACTAAGAACATTCCCAAAAGTATAGGGAAGTTGTGTGAGCGTCCACAGAACCTTTCAGACGGGCGTTCAGAAATTAATGCTGCCAAAATTTGTATTCAAGTTTCTATCGATGCAAAACACAGTTATCAAGCTGAACGAAGTCACGCATATTGTTAGAACGCTGGTATCCATTTGCGCGAGGGTAACAGAGCTAAAAAACATCATTGCTTGGAATATAGTTGGTAACGCGACCAGATGAAAGGCATCAGGCACAGTCAGCTGCTGCGATTTTGAACAGGACCACGGTAAAACCAGGTCCCATTCAGTTCGTTTACGTAACCGTGTGACATTCAATGGTCACGTGTGATTCATATTCGAAAGAAGGATTGGCGAGGACGATGAGAAAGATGCGTACAACACGCGGGAGGTTGGCTTGGGAGAGTTACGTGGGTGACGTCATGTCTACCCCGTGTTGCGAATAAACCTTCTTACAGTAAGCTTCAGCGCATGCGCGCACCCTGTCCCCTGGCCTTGCTTCCCGCTGTCTCCATTTTCGGAGGGAACCATCCAATACCTTCTACAGTAGGTTACAGGTTAAGAAAATTTTTCGAGGGAAAGGAGGGCTGGGGAGGTGACCCTTAGCGAAAACTAAGACGTTTGAAATATACCACATTCTAATTTGAGTGTATTTGAAGTACAGCTCATAATTGTAAGTACACAAAAAATAGACCGAGAATACACACTTCTTTTTTTACTCAGTTCTAAAATATATTTTTGAAAATAGTTTTAAAATGCCTGTATTTAAACAACATTTGAAGTTCTCTTCATGCGTTCTGAAATATGTAAAGACTTAATTAGTAGGCACAAAATACCTTTCAATTAGATTTCTTAAAATATTGGTTTATTTCATGCAAAATATACTCCAACCCTTAAAAAAAGGCAGCGATCAAAAATATGTGCAGAATGCTCTTAAAATACCTGGAAATCGTAAATTCTGTTGTTTCATACCCTAAGTACCTTTTGACTGCAATAATTTGGTTGTTTGACTTAAACTACCAAAGTATTCAAAAGCTCGCCTATCAGAAATTCACTTCAAGTCGATGTGGAGTACATTGAACTGCCTAAATACAACATTTGATTAGTTTGTCAATTGAGTTGTGCAGCATCGCACTGATGAATCAGAGAAGTTTATGTTATTGTTTCCTTTTTTCTATCAAGAACACACCTGATGAGTGTCTTGCACACCAATCACAAACAGGGTTCGGGAATTACAACCACAACACTAGCTGATGCTGAAAAGCTTCAGCAAGAGCTGTGAGCAGATATGTTTGGCGTGGAATTGTGTTAGCGCAATGTTAGTTAACTGAATGTGTATACCACCATTGTATGTGATGTGAGTAGTGACTTTAATATAGTGACGCTAATGACCATATTAAATAGTCAACTAGTAAATAAAAGCAAGATTATTCTATTAAAGTGAAGAAACTAGCTTGACTCGCTTCATCCTGAGTGGCGCTATGCAGAGAAACAATAACATTTCTTTTAGAAGCCGTTTTTGTGGATATTGTTTTAGCGACTGCGCCAAATTATTATTAGTTGTACCAATGCTTTTTAGTAAGAGATATCGTCCACGAACTTCAAAACACTGTTTCCCATTTGGCAGACTCCCTAGGAGAAGATAGAATACTTAGAACCTTAATAAGTGCAGAGCTGGTCACCGGCCAAATGATTACCTTGGATATGTCGGCTATATAAGGCTCTAGAGCAGTCAACCGGACTGTGATTCAGGTGTTCAGTGCGTCATGGTGTTTGTGTCTGTGTTCGTTACTGATGTGTAGTTATGGGATGCATTTAGTAGAGCCTTCAAATACCACAAAACACATCTACTAACAAAATAAAATAAAAAATTGCGTAGCCACTTTTTAGGACACAAATGACATCTTGAGGGGGAAAGAATTATATTTTTGGTATATCTAAGATCTTTTCTGATTAATATTTATGATATATTTTGAATACATTACGTGCGTATTTCGAATGCGGCCAAAATAATACAGAATGAATACAAAATGAATATTCATATTCAATATATTTCAAATTCGTTTCAAGTACGGCCTCTTTTTGCTAAGGCGAAGCAAACAAAATGCTTGCAAAATAAGTGAAAACTCGTTACCGTTACCGTTACAGATAAAAAATAAGCGCAGTTCTTTTTGCGTTACTTTTCTTAATTATGAAATTACACGTTTTACTGTTTTGAGGTTACAGGAGTGCACACGCGCTATATCTGAAGAAATATGTTCACGCTGAAATTGAAGACAATTACTTTTTTACGGTTTTACCTAAATACCCTAAAAAAAAACGGAAAAAAATGTACCTGGTTTGGCGCCAAGAAACACGAAAAAATTTGAAGTGTAATTTGTTCAAGTCTTGGGAAGAAAGAGTAACAAGTAACCTAGCTACGTTGCACGTTCCTCGAAATAAGTAACGCAGATACGTTACCCGTTACTATTTTTTTCTAAAGTGATGAGCACGTTACAACGCTTCCGGAAAGAGTAGCGCGTTACCGGTAACGCAGTTACTTGCAACGCGTTACCGCCAACACTGCACGAAAGTGATCTCGATGCTATATCGCTGCCGAGAGATACTCGCGGCATTGTAAGTGGTGAGGAGAAACCTCAGCTGGTGAAAGGAGGAATACAATGCTAAGTCAGCGCTTTACCCTGACGAACGAAGAGCTGGAGCGGACTAGTCGAAAGCTCTCTTGTCTCTTCCGGAAGGTTGCGCCATCAGGACGATCGCCGCTCCCTTGCGCGCAATGTTCAGCACGCCTACTGCAGCCCGGGATCTCGGCTGATTTCGCGAGTAACGCGCTATTATTTTAATTTCGGTCGTTTTTGAACAGAAGGTAACTTGCAAATGATGTAACACCGAAAATAATACGTACGTGCAAGCGGTTCAGCCTTGGCCCGCAGCGGTTGTCACTATGCTTGGTTGCCTCACGTCGTCAATAAAAACGAGCGAGACGAGGATCGTTCGCGCGGTCGGTATGAATTTATTCCATATATTCACAGAACGCACGTAGTGATTTAATGTCGCGAAAAAAAAAAGCTGCGCGTCGCAATCGCGCCGTCCTGGGCATTTTTTTTTCTTTTTTGTCTTACAAAATATATCGATCTTACCTATGCTATTTTAGAAGATTTGCTCAACTTGCAATTTAGTAAAGTATCTACAGAAACTGCTCATTCACAACACATTACACAAGCCGTAACACAATCAATTTTATTTTGCTAACTCGCAAAAAATAAAAAAGGGCTTCAAATCACGCGCAAAACAAAGCCTGTTACAGTTAAAGCTCCACTATACAAGCTTGGCCTTTTTCCTTTCTCTTTGGGCCCTTATGGCACTATCGTTTTCTTGGCACTTTTTGCGTGCGAAAAAGTGCATACGTCACGTCACAACGAACGTCGTATCACAAACCGTCGAAAGCAATCACACACTCGAAGGGCAGAAAACCAACAGATCACGTAACAAACAGCGCGAACAGCGAGCGAAAATGCAAGCCCAACCACGTAACCGGAGCTGGCCTGGCCGGCACACACGCGCAAGCTTCGATCGCAGCGCCCTCGCAGTCCCTAGGGATCGGTCGCGCCCGCCTGGAGAGGGGCAGTTCGGGAACTGGAGAAGTATCTATAAACCGGTGTTGTTACATTTGAGCTTCCACAGCTGCCAACGAAAACGCCGTTTGTTTTAACCACACGATGTGAGCAGTTGGGCTCTGTTTAAAATATAATTGCTTGCGCGGAAGAAGATAAAGCATTTGGAATTTGTGCGCAACATGGCATGCAACATGTTCCTAAAGGCAAGGGCAAAATATTTTAGTCATTTTCTTTAATACAACATCTTACCGGACAATGCCTATAGCAAAGAAAGAACAGTGCAGAAACGGTTACTTACACCAACAGAGACAAAACGTACCTGTCGTTCCATCCTCACTGTGCAGCACGGCCACAGTTCCGACGGGTAGTTCATTGTGGTCGCAATCCGGGTCAAAAGTTCGCGCTCGTCGTCATTCGTCGGCAGCATTGGCCATGGACACCTATCCTTGTCTTTCGTCTTTGTTAAATTCGCGGTCGTCGTTGTTCGTCGTCATCGTTAACCCTTATTCGTCGTAGTCGTTCATCGTCATCGTTCGTCATCGTCGTTCATCGCGTTTTTCAACGTTGTCCGTCGTTGTAGTTGTTCATCAAATTGCGTTTCCGTTTGGTAAACCGTTATGGTCACCACCTAGCTGGTCTTAAACACGGGTGAAATATACCCACTTTCAACACCCCTGTGAAGTTGAAAGCTTTTGGTACGTAGCATCGAATCGTGAAAACGAATGTTAGACAGAGAAACAGCACTATCAATTATTCCCCTCTTTACCTTCTCTGAACTAATAACTTATGCGCTACTTCCCTTGATAATATTTAGAGCGAAATCAATCAGATATGTATACCCCTGTTACACGGGGGCACTTAACCGTGGTTAACTCAGCTTAACTGCTGTTACGCGGCAGCACAGATACCGCACTACACTCTCGGACAGCTATTCCATAAGAAGTGAAGAGCGATCGTGCACTGCTTTGATGCGTGCTGAAGATGCTCAAGCGCACGTTCGCTCATAGCTTTGACTGCATAGCCGCAGAATGGTGTCGGCAAATATTGTGCGCTAACTGTGGCTTAGCGTAACTGCAGTTAAGTGTGCCCATGTAACAAGGGTAGTAGTCTGTCCAGATATTTTAACTAAGAGTACCTATCGACAATTTCAGCAGGGCCCCGTTTTCACTTGAAGCGAAGTGCTATGTGTCGTACTACGGAAAGGAAATAAAAAATAATGCTATTAGTTTTGCCGCTTTTGCACCACCGGGCAACTCTACCTTGTCGGGCTTCACATAAAATGGTGTAAAGGCCAAGAAGAAAAAAAAGTTCTGATGCGCGCTACTTCTTCACTCATTCACCCAGAGACTAACTTTCATATTCATTTTAAAGGGAACTGGAGATGCTAGCGAGAATAATTCTAATATAGATTGGAAACAAGCCGGAAATAGTTTTTAACCAACAATGTTGTACAAAAAGGTGACTCGAAATGGCAATACAAAATGTGTGATTGATAACTACCGGGTGTCCCAAATAGCGGCCAGGCTCTTTAAATCGACCGCAATATTCGGTTTCTTAACTTATCGCGCTACGAATTTGTGCAGCGTTGACCACAGATGGGGCATTTTTTTTGTAAAATTTGAAAAGAGCGAATTTACCTGTGGTGAAAGTAAAGAAAGAAAAAGGCTTAAGTCCTATGGAAACGCAGCGAAGCCACCGTTCTTCAAGCCATACGGAGCCGTTTCGCACGGGAGACAAGAGATGGCGCAAGCGGTCCCGACACCAACTGCCGCCAGCGAACGGGCATACGGCGTCGAGAGCCGGCGTCATTAGCAGACGATATTTTCGACTTAAAAGCTGCCCGCGTTCCGCAGGCGGCGACAGTCGCCAAACCAAAAACAGACGCGGTAATAAAAAGGAACTGCAAAGCAGACGACATCAGTACCCCCAAAAAACAGTCAAAATATCCCGACAAACCATTTTTTTAATCGATTAGGCGTCCATCCAATGTGTTTTATTAATAAGGATGATAAAATAATGCATTTGCCACTGATATAAAAAAAGCTCGCGCCGCTTATGAGTCGTCAAGATCGTCTGCTAATGACGCCGGCTCTCGGCGCCGTATGCTCGTTCGTTGGCGGCAGTTGGCGTCGCGAACGCTTGCGCCATCTCTTGTCTCTCGTGCGAAACGGCGCCGTATGGTTTGAAGACCGGTGGCTTCGCTGCCTTTTCCGTAGCAGTTAAGCCTTTTTCTTTCTTTACTTTTTACTCAAGGAAATTCGCTCTTTGCAAATTTTACAAAAAAAAAAAATTCACCATCTGTGGGCAACGCTGCACAAAATCGTAGCGCGATAGGTTAAGAAACCGAATTTCGCGGTATATATAAAGAGCCTGGCCGCTATTTGGTACACCTGGTACATAAAGTCCAAGCGTCCTGATCACAATAGCGTCCAATTGAAACCCTATGTTCATTTTTAATAGCGCTACAAAACTATATTTTCAAAACTAATTAAGGGCCTAATTATTCTAAGCGCTCTATCTATATGTTCCCGCTTAAGTAGAACGTCGTAACTAACACCACCATTTTTGTTTTGTGCGATGCGAAGTTTTTGCACGAAGCGTTTGCTTGGCATGTTTCGTGAAGCTATATGTTAACGCGTATTGGTAAAAAAAAGAAGTAAGGAATTACATATCTCGGCGTTGCTTGTAACGGATTACGGACAATACTGCTGCTATTTACACATTCAATGTTTTTGATTATGTTGTGGACCGGTCAACCATGAATTAATCTGCTAACTTAATTATTTCACCCTTACCTCGTATACACAAAACGTATGTAAATTTCACCGTCCTCAGAACAATGTATCGACAAGCGACATGCGTGTGCGGTTCTAATTACAAAGTTTTATTAATCTGAGACTCAACCACGCATCGACCAAAAATGTTCACACGATTGGTGTAACGGGACGCAGTAAAAACAAAACTGATAGTGTTTATGTAATCTTTCAGGTCCCATACAAATACTGATTAAAACCCACATTCACTAGCGAAAAACAAAATTTTGTAGGTTCGTACATGAACCGAAGTACGTCTCAAGCCGTGCCAGACACCGACAGGTCTTTTAAACACGAGTCTGAGCCATGCCGCCCTATTTCTTTATTTAGTAGCTTTAAATGTATCTTACACCCCACCATCGATGTCACACAATTCAGTTAGCGCACAGCCCATCTGCACGCTGTACATCTTTAGTAGGACAATTTGTAAAAGTGCAACTTGTAGTATCCCGTCGCCATTGAGTCATCCGAACATATATGTTTCAAAAGTCAAACCCGAACAAACTGTTGAAAACAGGAAATGCTAATAATTCACCGGGACAAGGTCCCATAAAGTGCTTACACCGATCGATAAAAGAAAGTTAGAAGAACGACTACAGATAGTCTCGCATAAGCACTATAGTAGAGAGTTTTAAGGAACCGTTTTCGCACGTCCGATACGTTATGGATGGCCCTCCGGTACGAACTGCGCATGCGCTACCACAGAAGACTCGCATATGCGCAGTTTGTACCGGACGGCCCATCGTGTCGTATCAGGAGTGCAAAAACGGTCCCCTAAAACTCTGTAGTTACCGACGGGATTAGGACGTTGGGGAGGTCTTTCAGGTGTCCCGACTTCAGCGCGAGTTGCCTACCTTCGATAGGGCGTCGGAGTCTCGTGAACCTCAAGCACAAGAAAAGGCAACGGACGCGTGCTGGAGGTTGTCTATCTGAAAAGGGAGCCCTGTCTTTCTCATCCTGTGAGGGACCACGATTTCAACGTCACCAAAAATACATTTAAAAAGAATATAACGAATCGGATATTGTGCGAAGATTGTCTTGCTGCATGCCCAATCCAGAGGAACAACGCGGAGCTAGGCATTGCAGGAAACGAGAAACCACATTTATTATGGCCACTGACAGAGTGAGAAAACCACGGCGTGTCTTTCGAACGGCCGTCCTCCCTCACGCACTCCGTGCCTTCCTCCGTGCTTTTGGCTGCGCGCGAGTACGAGGTGCACATGACGCCGAAGAGAAGGGGGATGTACAACCGAAGCTACTCACTTCCGTTCTCACCCTGCCACTGACTAGAGTATGATAAGAACGTAAAGTTAGCATTAACGATGGTACCCGGTCAAAATCGCGGCAGCGTGGACTTTCTTCAGGAAGGACTTTCTGTCTCCCTGGAGATGGGCAGCGCCCCGGCCCTATACATGAAGTTTGTCCCGTAAATTTAGTTAGAACAGTTAACGTGGGCAAAAATGAACGTGAACAGCATTGATTTTGAAAAATACGTGTAACGATGGCCGCAGAGCATGCGGCGACCTCTCGGCCACCCGTTATTTGTCAAAAGTGTCGTGACGCCATCATCGGCATCCCTGAGCCAGCTCATGCAGTGACGAGCAAGGGTCATCTGACCCCCTCCATGACGTCACTTTTGCTAGTTTTCCTCTGTGCTCTCAAGATCTCCGGCGATCGGCGCTCCTACCAATAAGGTTCAAAAGGAGAAACGTAAGGCGCACAATTTTTGAAGTGACCGCAGTAAAACTTTTTTTTTTAGTTTTGCTTTAATGAACGCAGGGCGTGCACTTTTGCTCAACACGCGTGCTTCATTTTTCGAGCTTTCAGTCACTATAGGGAACTTATTTTCTTTATTTATACATTCATTATACTTAACTTATGCATTAAAAAATGAAAGCCGTTTACAACTCCCTGTAACGCCGAATTAGAGCGCAGCTCTTGAGGAGGAGGATGGAAGGGAACTGAGGGGAGGGTATACCCTCCTTTCTCCTCCTCACCTCGTCATCCTGCCTGCTTCTCCTCCACGGGGGCCTCTCGGGGGCGGGGGGGGGTCACGTGACCTCAGGGGGCTCACGTGACCTCACGGTTCCGCCAACGCCGATGGCGACGCCGCTCAAGCCGGAAACGGGCGCCTAAGAGCTGCGCTCTAAAATTAATATACAATTGGTGAAACGGCCACTATTACGTTTGTATATACAGAACCTTAAAAAAGAAAAACTATAATCAAGATTGAGAAACGCGGGCTGCAAACGTGTGGATTTTACTTTGCAACAGAGGAACAGATAGCGGAAGCAAAATGGCTTTGTAGATGTTCACCTCAGAGCCGCTTGCCTCCGGAACATTTTTCATCGTTTATCTTCGATCGTTCTTATTTATATTAGAGCCGATTGTTAACTGCGAAGAACTAGCAACAAACATCAGGTCGTGCATCATCAGTCTCCCAAAACATTTTTAGCCCAAGTGCTTCGCAGTTGTTCTTGTTGTGCTTAGTTCCAAGATACGGAGCCAAGATGTTCTCCGAAAACTGGACAAACAAAAACGAGCCCAACGACGTGTCGTTTACACCGTGGCATCGTCGTGGGGACAAACGAAGGCGCCACAAGACGGCAAGGAGCAGCGCACGTTCAATCGCTATGCCGTTGCGGCGTCCGATTTGCCCCCCCCCCCCCTCCTTCCCTCTCACCCCCTCTTTATAGCGTCCACGGGCTGGCCGCGCCGACCGATCTGTCCCCCCGCCGTGCCAAGAGCCGTGGCCCTGAATGCCAATGCGACCCTTCGCCGCGAATCAGCGATGAAGACGACGTCCGATTTTAGCGTATTATATCAGCCTGCTTCCTCCCCCGAACGCCTGCTGCCGGTCCCTATATATAACGCTGCGCCGCACGGCGTGACGCGCTGCTGGCTTCGGGTAAGCGAGCGGTTGGCGGCGTCGGCGGCGGCGCAGTTCCTGACACGCTTCGGCGCTTTTTCGCCGTTCCCTTTTTCGCTCGCGTTTCGAGAGTCGTTTTTATGTTTTCGGGACCTTGCTTGGATGACTTGTTTTGGGTCAACCGGCTTCGAACGTTACGCGGTGTATTTGTGCTTTTAAAAGGGTATCGATGGCCGTTTCCAGGCAGCTGCTGCTGTCCGTATTGATTTCGCTGCGGTGGGTGAAAATAAAGGCAGGTCGGCGCTCGCATTTGAATACAAATTCTGGTCCCGGGAGCGGAAGCAATGATAGAGATGATATTGACGCCGGGTTTTCGCTTACATCTACTCTTGTTTCTCGCGCTCTGGTCGTTTATTTACTGCCTTTAGGGCAGAGAACGATGAAAATAGAACGCGTTGCCTTCCGGGAAAAAATTTTTTTTATGCTATTCGACTTTTAGCGGAAGACATTCGATGTGAACGTGTTTTTAAGCGGCGACAAAAAGTAATAAAATGTCAGTAGTGAGACATTAAGAAAAAGAATTACCTGTCAATATTGTGTAGTATAAGCTTGCTGGATTTTCAGCCGTCTCTTGGTCCTATCTATGTAGTTGTTGTTTTTTCCTCCCCAGTCTTCAGTTGTTTTTCTTTATGATTCAAAGCTAAAGCAGTTTTATTGCTTCAGATTTGAATCAAAAAAGATGTCTGTTTTATATTCACCCTGACATATAGAAAACAAAAAATTCCGTGCCTTTTCAAGGTGAAATTTTAGACCTCAGACTACGCTTTCATAGCGAAACTTTTGCTTCATTAATTTAAACAGCGAGCGGAATTAGCATTTTTCTGTATTAGAACACTAGTGGATAAACTTAAAACCTATACTGATAGAACCTTTCTTGACACAATAATATAGCAGTCCTCAACGTTAAATTACACAAACGTCCCCTTCGTTGATACTGCTGTTTTTTTCTGTTTTTTTTTCTATGGTTAGCTGTCGATTGTCCAGTTCTGTCACAAAACATAATAGTATCCATAAAAACTTTTAAGTTCTCCGGCCGAAAAAAATTTCACGAACCCTATTCAAGTATTCAATGAGAGGCCTATTGGTTTAATGCCTTTCAATGAAAGGCCAGTTCATAGAGATCTATCAGAAAGTTGCGTGTGCGTCTTTAACTCCGAACCAAGTCCGCATGCCCTTACATTAGATTCCGAAAAGCGAGATACTCTACTAAAAATAGAAAAGAGAATTTAAAAAAAAATAATAAAAAAATTGACCGCATCTTCACGTGGTGAATGATGTTGGTTGGGGCGAAGCTCTGGTGGTGCAATTGTCTGCGTAGACGCTGAGCCGCAGCATGCCGAGCCTTTCGTTCGTTTTCATCCATGTCAGAAAGAGAATGTGTGGTATGGAACGTGGTTATATACGCATTTACGCATTTGACCGCAGCGCCCTCTCCTGTATAGACGTTGAGCGGCTACATGCAACATTTCATCCTTGACATCCCCAGCTCTTGAGTTACTACCACATCTCAGAGCCCCTACTCGTCCCGCAGTCGTGGCCGAGTGGTTAAGGTGATGGACTAGAAATTCATTAGGGTCTCCCCGCACAGGTTCGAATCCTGTCGACTGCGCAAACATTTTTTTTCTTCTCATCATTTTTTTTTCATTTTTTTTTCATGTTTTTTATCTTTGTTTTTTTGCCCTACACGAGCACGTGAGCTCACGAGCGGGAGCACGAGCACCGGACGCCGGACATACGCCGGACATATGGACATGGCTAGCCCCTAAGGAGCTTCGCCCCTAAAATTGGACAATACTGGCACCAACGTTAAAAGAACCGACTCAGTTTCGCAGCTTCCTATTCCTGGCTATGGACGGAAGTGGCCCACGTGGCGGTCGCAGGAACGAACGGCGCAACAGTCGTGTTTTCCGCTTTCCGTCCCGCGCGTCGCGTGCTTTTGTAGAAGCCTCCAGCTTTTTTCAAAACATGCCAGAACAGGTCCCCGAACACGGGTTGTTGTCACGTGCTAGCTGCCACTTCCAACGAGGAACAAGCACCTCTTCACCGCCGATAACGTAAGGGTACTTCTTGAGGACATCGTCGTCTTCGAAGTGCATCACACAAACGTTACACTTTGCAGTAAGTTTCCTGTGTTTTCTGTGCAGAGCTTGTTCCCACCTTCTGAAGTCCGTAGCTTCTCTTGGCGAAAACAAAGCAGAACAAGAGCAGCGAAGCGAGCTTTCACCGCATACTCAGCAGAACGGCTCGAGGAACCGGAACCAGTGCTCGACTGCCGCGACAATAGTTCTCGTGATCGCCGCGGAGCCCACGTTTCCAAGGGAGCTGTGAAACTGAGCTATTTCTAGTGACGTTGACTGGCACCTAAATCTCGTCGGTATTTCCCACGGAAAGTACAGTCACACAGTCTTCTGAAAACAAAACTATGGAAAGGGAAGGGGAATGAAAGCAGCTATATACCGACACACTGTTTATAAACAAGCCCGCGTTGCCCACACCAGGTGTAGGCACTACGAGTGCGCAGAAACCAGATTCGCGTCTAAAAAAGCGTCTGCGCATGCGCAGTGTTGACAGCAGCACCACCGCAGTTGCGTGACGTCAAAGAGATAAATTGGTCTATTTCACTAAATGTTAAAAAAAATTCTGAAAACCATTTCTGGGAAACATAGTATATATATTTTTAAAAATTGGACCACAAAAAATGTTTTTTTTAGCAAATTTATGTTGCTAGATGCAATATATGCGCAGAAGGTGTAGGTCGCAGCCTGCTAAGCCCCGCCCCGTGCTTTCAAGGTTCATACATCTCTGATTGACTGGAGAGATGATTAACGTGTGAAAGGTCGTTTGTAAATTTGTATCTCCGCGCCGTAGTAGTATTTCAATCGACGATATTTTATGTTCAATAAAAAAATAAGTTAGATAGAGCCATTAATGTTTTCAAAAGTGTCCCAAGATTGCCTTTTCCGCATGGAGCGAAACGATAACAGAACATGGCTGCCGGCGTCTGCGTAGTGCTGAATGAGCGTAGCTCGTTGAGCTAGTCAATTTTCCTGAGCGCAAGTCGTTTTCAGTTTACATAGGTGTTTGGAGGAGGATCTCCTCAACCAACGTATTTTGCAGCAAACAACAGTCGCAAGCACCTGTCTTCGAAAGCGCTGTGCGGATGCTTGTTTTCGTAGCGGGGCTGGTCTAAGCCTAGCGTCCCAGATCAACTATTTTGACCTATCTGGCTTGATTTCTTTCTTTGAGTGTGTTGATGCTGAATAAAGATGTTGGTTCCAGTAAAAGAGGCCCCACTGGTTTGTGAACTGTATAACCGTCGAGGTATATACCGAGAAGATACTTAAACAATACAGAGAAGATACTTAAACAGGTGAAGATTTGCGAGCCACTTGGCTGGAGGTAATCGGGCGTTCGGCTCGCATCAAGTTTGTCAAGGTATGTTTCTGTCATTTCACTTCGAAAGGCAATTCGCTCTGATGTTTTGCAGCGCACCTGGCCTGCGAAAGCGAAAATTTTTAGGTCGCGTTTTAATTCTGCGTTATCACGCTCGCCCGGCTTGCTCGCGGATGAAATGCAAAAAAAAAATAACAACAGAAAAGTTGGAAGGGCTGAATCTTTATGGTTTCTTTTCTTTTAGTCCTCCTGGTCGCTTTTTATTTATTGGTAGAAATTGCCGGCCGCCTGTAAAGGAACCAAGGCAAAAGCAATGAAAAGATAACTGGAAGCAAGCAACATCACATAAAAGCAGAATTATGTACAACAAAGCAGACCCTAAGTAAACATGGGTAGATCTGTACACATGCAAAAACAAAGCTACCCCCGCATACGCACAAAAAAATTGATCAAGAAATTGCACATCTGCAGTCGCTGACAGGCACTTTATTGGACCGTGGGTCGTGTATGATGAAACGCTGGAATGTTGCTTTCATGGTCACGTCTTGTGAGTGTTGGAAAAGTTTTTAAACAAAGGCGGAATAGCAGACAGACGAAGGCGAAAACTGACGCCGACGCGCAGCTTTTATATCCGCGTCTGGGCATTGCAGACGACGATAGAAGGTGGTGGAATAGCAGACGATGCCGGAGGCTGTTGCTCGTCTTATCGCATGACTAGCAAGCGGTGTCAGACGTCAGACTCAAGCAGATTCTGGTGCCTGGAATGCATCTCCAACTGGTCTGTTTACCGCGTCCTCAAAAATGGACCCTCGATTTGCGCCTGATAACATCATATAAGTGTCATGCTGTCGCCTGTCGCGATCCTGGCGGTGTCTCAGCAGCGGTGGTGGATGTGGCAGACGCCCATTCTGCTGCGGGTCGCTATCCAGCGTGACAGTCCACGGAAGCTCCGGTAGCCAGAATTTGGGACGCGTAAAGCCCTTTCATTTTTCAAAAGTAGCGCAAGGTGCGTCGATGGACGAGGCACGTGCAACGTGCTGCCCTTGGGAAGATCATGGCGGCACAGCGCAGCACTGAGCTAGATTTCAGACGCCATGAATTTCTCAGAAGTGGCGGGCGGCACGTTCCTCGAGCATTTCTACAACAATGAATGGCGCCACTTTTCCCAGGATAGAGAGGCTTTAGGGACGCGGCTACGACAGCGGCGCTCGCGTTCGCACGTGCTTTTCGCCAGCATTTCTAAGATCAACCGCCAGGATCGCGGCATCCGATACAATGGCACTCCGGCTTCTGTAATGTCATTTGTTGCAACTTTGGGACAATCTTTTGATACATGAACAGAATAGGACGCTAAACGCACGAGTCGGAGACGCGCTCCAAGCACCATACCCAGACTTGACGCACCGGATGTCGCGATAGGGAGACACTCGGCTTGTTACCGTGTTCGGTTGAGCAGCCAAGCCAATCCAGTAGTAATAGGCCTGGCCACTGATCTGTGGGTGGCGCTTAGAGCGGGCCATGACCTTCACCTAAATTGCGTGTAACGGCATAGGTAGTGCGCAAATTTTGTTTTCCTAACAAAATTATTATTGAAAATTTAAAGATCCGAAATATGCTTTAAAAATTTTTTTTCATTGCAGTGTATATTTAAAGGAGCACTGACACCCCAAAGGTCGTATTATTTTGTTGTCTAAAACTGTGCAAGTTGTACTCATAAACATGCAAAAATATACAACGCGAAAAAAAAAACGTTCCCACGTGCGCGCCCGCCTTTTCATCTTTTGCGCTTTTCTCTCCCTCTTCTCACCTCCTCGCTTCTTTTTATTTGTGACGTAATCAAATATGAAATTTAGAAGCTTTGTAAGCAACATTACCACAATACTTAATGACGGCGTTCGTAAAACATCTTTTATAACGCAAGTGCACTCCGGCCTTCCTATTTGAAATACCGAAATTCGAAGTCCGAAGTGATGTGTTTCAACGTCAGAGGTTTTGCGGCTTTAGCCTTCTGGCTTTTCATCCTTTTATCCTTCTTCGAAAAACATGGCGGCGCTCGGCAAATATAGCACTCAAGATGATCGGTAAGTCGGGGAATTGGACGAAATTTTCTTTTTAGGTGCCCGACCACCTCTCAGACTTCGAAAAGGAAATCGTTAAACGGTCAAAACAACTGAGTGTGATGTTTGTGCACCGTAGTTTCGCTTGTGACTCCTGCGGGGCAGCCTTTCACGCAAAACCGGCGTGATGTGGCCCTCCACATCGCTCACAAAAGTTCACTGCGCTTTTTCTTCGACCTCACATTGTTTGAAAGAATTTGAAATCACTGAAAGAGCCCTAAAAGAACTTCAAATTCGAAAGTTGAGTGTCGTCTGCTCACAGCGATAAGCGGCACGCACGAAGGAGGGCGGTTGCTCGAGGGACGCGGGCGAACACGACACTACGGGTTGGAATGGTTCGGAGGCTTGAGAAAACTCGAGTTGCAGGACGACTCAATCTTTGACGTCACTGCACTGGCCTAGATCACGCAGGTACTTCAAATTCTGCTTAGAGATTTTGTTCTTTTACTTCACAGATACAGAGTTTCGAAGCTTCGAATTTTGAGGGTAATGTCCAGTCATCGTTTTCTATCGTTTCGGATTTAAAAAAAATGATTTTGACCTGTCAGTGCTTTTTAAGAAACGCTCGGCACGGCTTATTGTTTTAGGGCTTCAGGCATTGTAATTGGTACTTTGTGGCCATTTATCTGAGAAAGTCGCAATTTATTGCCTGCAAAGCGAATAAGGGACTAGCCACGCCCTGCGTTTCTTAAGGTTAACTTGAGTTAAAACGCCAATCAACTGCGTTATAGGTTGTAGTTTCTTCCCCGGTGTCGATGACCGGAAGCAGGCGTCTGCTTCCAACGTACAACAGGATGTCACTCTGCTTGAAACTGGTACCAGCGTACATTCCCCAAGTATTGAGGTTTTTTCCTGCCTCCTAGAGAAAAAGACATTAGAAAACAATATTTTAGATATAGTTAAATGCACAGGACACGTTTCTGGCTAAAAATCAAGCCGCATTCCATGCTGATAAATCCCCACCCTTCTGTGCTTTGCGTGGAGGCGATGTGTTTCAACTAACTGCTTTTGTGTTGCAGTCGATGACGCAAGCTGGAGCAGTCTGCAGCATTAAAGAGCTACGGATAGTATTAACATTTTAAATATCGGCTTTTTTGCATGCCTTGCATGTGACGTTATATGGCACCGTACCACTCTCCTGCAGCTGTACATTTTGCAACATACATTTGGCACCATCGAATTTGTTCTTAGCAAGCCTTGCCAAGAAGAACAGATCCGATAATGCCAAAATGTTTGCTTCAGAAGGAACGAGCACAGGAGCATGGTCCAGGGCAGTGGCGGCCGACGTAAAGTCAATGCCAGCCATGATTTCTTTGAAAAGATCAGCCACATTTACAGCAGAGAGACTCGGTCCATAACAAAAAGAAACAAAGGTAAGATCAGGTATATTCAATGCAAAACACCTTAAACAATGTTTACTATTAGGTCTTGGTAAGCTATGCATTCCTTTACTTGGGTTAGTGCTCTAAACTGGTCTAGATATTCTAATTAATACTTTATATCTTCATATAAATCACAGTAGCAAAAGGAAGGCCCAGGTATTTGTTCGATATTTTTATTAGTGTTCTAATTATGTATACAAGTTGAAAATATGAAACTGGCGCATGATCACGACTCCGCAAAAAATACGAAATATGGAAGTTCGCCGTACCTTCTGCAAGACAACATTTGTCCCGCACATCATATCAAGAAACACCGTGCTTCTACAAAACCTTAACTTACAAATAAATTTATACAAACTATATGGCTGGAAGCGAAGGCAAGGGTTAATAATTGGGCTAGTCGGTAATTCACGACAGTAAATTAAGCGCAAAAGACGAGGTCAAGATAGGAACACAAACACGTCGCCGCGTTTCTGTGCCTTTCTTGTCCTTGCATTTTGCTCCGAATTTGTTGTCAAGCGAAGACGACTGAAGAACTGGTGCTGATAACGTTAAATCGTTAAACAAAGACGATGCGAAAGCGATGCACACATCCGGATGCATGCTTAAGGTTATGACGCAAAAACAATAAACCACCGCTCAAGCTCCCCACCGATGAAGCAATCATGTTTTCAGATTGTTTAGTTTAGACAGTTCGCGAGAAAAAAGGCTCCTGCGAGAAGAGAAGAAGAAATCAGTAGTACTATCGTCACTCCAAGGTAGTTTTAGCGGTTATGCCTCGAAAGAGAAAGTCGAAGCCAGCCTACCGGTCATAACAATCGCTACCACCACATTTAAGCGTGAAAAGCAAGTCGAATATTGTGTAAACTAAATAGACCGATCTCACTAAGCGTTCGGCGCATGCGTGACACCGCCATAACTTTAGTTCACAGGAGTCAGACGGCCGTGCATGCGAGGGCTCATGCCGTTTCATGCTCCACACGCGCAGAGCTCCAGTGGGGTTGTCGCACGTGCAGAAAGACTAAAGTTCCCTCGATGCATTGCGGCAGCGGTGGCGTAGTCAAACTGGCTGGTGAGATCGGTCTATTCATAGTCACTTACTGGACTCCCGGACGCATAAAGATTGTACTACAAGCAAGCTGCAGAAATATATCCACCTGTACTTGCGTCCACAGGTGCAAGTGTCCCCGGTCGCAGTTTTGGCCGTAGCCGAAAGCAGCCATCTTTAATACGAACGGGGCTTGGCTACGACTTACGCCTGACCTTTCTAATAAGACTTGTTGCAGTTTCGGATCCGGTATCTTCGGTGGGGGCTCGTTTGCATTTATCTTGCTTTGCGTTTCATCAAATTTGTTTTAATATAATTTTTTTTTAAAGTTTGATAAAACGAAAGCTAAAAGAAAGGACTGTCTGTGACACTATTCTACTTAGACTTGTAGTTATACAGCGGTTTTCATTTTGCTGGTTTAAATACTGCATTTTCCTCGTCTAAGTGGCATAACACTTCTAACTGAACCAACGGCTGCTATTGAGGATTTTCTGTTTTACGCTTTGACCTGCGTGGTTTAACAACCCTTTGATGCAAGGGATCGTTCCAGCCTATAATCGACGACCAAAACGATTTTTGTTTTCCGTGATAAAAATAATTTGAATGGTTTGGCAAGTGCCGAAAAATCGCTTTGTTTGGTACATAAAAATCATAATAGACAGGGCAGAATCCCAAATTTCTGTGATCTATCCGTTGTCTTCAAAATTATAGTGAGATGTTTCTAAATATCATTTACATCCTTTTATCTCTCCGACGTTTTCCGATATAAGTACGCCGAAGGACGAATCGAAACGTTAAAAGCATGAACATAGAACTTAGAAGTCACGCCCTGCGTTTCTGAAGCTGCCAGTGCTTTTAGAAGATTCATGTGGTAACACCCCAAATAGGTACGGCTCTGTGCTATTTTATAGAACTATATTGTTGTAATTTCAATATGTTTATTCGTATTCATTATTCTAGTTTTTGTTTAAGTGTTCTAAAACAGCATGCTGTAGAGAAGTTACCTCGAAATATTTTCTGTCAATCATACTGAAACGTCTGTTATTTTTCGGGTAAATCATTTCGAGTTTAATTAATGTTGCAATATTAAATTCGGTTTTCGAAAAATACAATTCTTTTTACAAGTTAATATTCCCAAGTTCCGTTTTAGAAGATGCGTTAATGTTTAAAATTTGTGAATATGAATCTGCATTTTTTTTCCTATATACAGATCGAAGTGAGTGAGTCTTTTGTATTTATCTCAGAAAAAATTAACATGACATTTCAGCAATGGAAATCTATACCCATGCATATAAGTATACATCATGACTAAGTGAACTTGCATTACTCGTTCAGTTTATTTATTACTAAAGCTATATATATATACACCATCTGACGGCTCTGGAGTCATGCCGCTACGGCAGCGCTGCTGTCCACAGAGCGCATCAGCGGACAATTTACCTCGAGCGAATATGGTTTTTGCTAATGCGCAGTGCCCTCACCTGGTGTTGGCAAATGCGGGCATGTTTGTAAAAGGCACGTTGGTCTATATATAGCACATTTAGATGTGTGTCATCCTGACAAGCTCTTATGCCCGTGAAACGCAGCATACACGCAACGTTGACATTCCAGGTTTCGAGTATCTCTATACTCAGTTTAATATTAAGTTCGACCACAGCCAACTTTGAGACTCACCCGGGCCGAGCAGACCCGGCTGGAATTCAACCTCTACAGTCGGCCACAAGACTTGGTCTCGCCGCCCTCGCCTCGTGGCGTTTCCTGCCGAACGACCACAGCTTGGAGTCCAAAGGTATACAGAGGCACATCGACACTCCGGATATAACGCAGGGGAAGGGGGAGAGCTAAACAACGAGGCCTTCTCTTTCTGGGGATGTAAGCGAAGAGAGGGACAGTCGAGTACCGAAGGACGAGAGATGCGGACGTGTCAGATACGGGGAAACCTCCTAAAGGAATAACGGCAGTCAAGAAACACGGAGAGGAGACCTGCTGGGGACACCTGCGAGTCAGTAGCCAACGACGGGACCGCTAATCCTGCAATCGTAAGGCAGCAGACCAACGAACATTATGAATATAATATAATGTTCAAAAAAGCAGCCTGGTTTGGGTGATCCGAATTCCGAAACTCAGGGTGAACCCACAGTATCGGTCATCTCTTACGCAACACCACGATCCCGTGTAGCCAATCACGCAGCACCAAAAGTGCATCGTCATGTCAATCGTCTTCTTCATGCGCTTGTCTTGCCGGCTATAGCAATCAAGCAGAGAAAGGATCACTGTGTTTGACTGGTCTTGCCGGTGATTGCAGACGCACAAAGACGACGAGCGCCATGACAGTACTCTTCTTATTTATTGGCTTCATCGGATAGTAGTGTTGGCCACTGTCGGCCTTAATCTGAAACTGCTCTCCATTGATTTCAAGAACCAAACTCCATACACCCCTACACCCTAGCGGCATCATGGGGTGTACTCTCATTATTTAACCCCTTTCTTGCACCCTCCTTACACCTTTTCGTATCCTAAAAGTGTAAAGAAGATGGTTTGGTCGTGTCGGACACCCTTTTAACACCTTTCATGTTAAAAACGAGTGTTAGAAAGGTGTCTGAGTACTATTACACCTTTAAGAATGTCAAACGTCTACTGTGTAGGGTGTACATCTTCCACGGGCGGTTTGTTTTAAATAAAGGGTTTCGTTCGTGTGTCGTGCTTTATGAAACATGGTGACTGATCCCACACCAATAAAAAATCATTCAAATAATATTTTTTTCAAAATCAGACGCAGTATGTTACATCTGATTCCGATTTATGGTTTAGATACAAAACGCATTATTTTCAAGGTACGAAAATAGCCCAAGTTTTAGCTTAGATCCAGCTCGACATTTATTTCCTCATTAAATCTGAAGACATATAAAAAGGCATCCCTCAATTGTAGAAATATTAATCAATTATGGCTATTTATTTAAAATTATTCTAACTATTGAAACTCGGTAGAAAATGTTGAACTCATAAAATAAAAACAATCGAATCGATTAGTCATTTTTAAGTGAATGGACGAACCTAGCGACGGACCTTTTTTGGTCTGAGGACGATGCTTCGATCTAATAAAAACAAACTAATTTAATTGTCCAACATCGGGTACAGAATTGTCGACGTGGTTCGGGAGCCATCGCATCTTCCTTTTCCTCGTCGTGCCCAGCTCGTGATCCAGCGGCCGTGGTCGTCGCAGCTCCAATACTTCGGTCCCGTGCTTGCACCTTTTTTTTTCGATGTCCTCGTGCACTCTGACTAGTTCCAACATTCACCCCCGGAAAAACGCACTTAGTCCGTTTTTTCGCACTCCGAGGATTCCAGGCAGTACAACAGCTGTACAGGGCGCTTCACTGTGGTTCCGTCGGGAAGCCTTACTACGCAAGAACGTACCTTATCGTCTCGTCCCGGGAACACCTGTTGGACGATTCCTGTCTTCCACAACTGTCGTGGCTGCATACTTTCACGTAGAAGCACCAAATCTCCAACCTTGATTTGTTGACGTGACTGCTTCGTAGCGTGCAGCGACCCAAGTTCCGTCAAGTACTCTTTCGACCAGCGTTGCCAAAAGCTCTTCATGACTTCTTGTCTGTGTTTCCAGAGCTTCCGTAGCGTCTCAGCGTCGACGTCCTTTATGTCCGGAACCGTCGGGTTAGGTAACGACGTCAGTCGTTTGCCAACAAGAAAGCATGACGGGGACAGAGGCTGAGGCTCCTGACTTTCGTTGTAGGTCAAAGTTAGTGTTCTCGAATTAATAACAGCCTCTATCTCGCTTAGCAGGGTTCCAAACTCCTCCTCGGACAAGAGTCTTCGGCCGATGGCCTTTTTCAGTGATGTCTTGACGAGACGCTCATAGAACCCGCCCCACCATGGGGCACGCTCCGCAATAAACTTCCAGTGAATTCTGTTTTTGCTAAAGTAATCTTTGAGCTCTTCGTTGTGAAGCATGTTGCAGAGTTCTTTCATTTCCTTGTTTGCTCTTTTAAACGTCAGTACATTGTCTGAGTAAACCACTCCTGGCAGTCCTCGTCGTGAAGTGAACCGCCTGAGCGCTCGCAGGAATGCTTACGTTGTCAGGTCCGGAACCAGCTCGAAATGGATCGCACTTGTCACCGCGCACGTGAACAATGCCACATATGCCTTCTTGGTCGACGCCTTCGTTGAAACCCACAAGGGTCCTGTGAAATCGATTCCCACGATCTCGAAGGTACCCGCTTCCGTAACACGGTCCGAAGGAAGGGGCGCAGTCACTTCAGTCAAAGGTCGAGCATTCAGACTTCGGCACGGTATGCATTTTTCTATTTCTTTCTTGACCATTTATCGAGCACGCAAGATCCAGAATCGCTCCTCTTAGCTGCACCAGCGTGTCGCGCACTCCAGCATGGAGTAATCGTCGGTGCGCTTGATTGACGAGCAAACTGCTGAAAGGGTGGTCCTTCGGCCACACAACCGAATGCTGCTCGTCGTAAGGCTTTCCTGAAAACTGAAGTCTTCCCGCCACTCGGAGCAGTCCATTTTCTAAGGAAAGGGAAACAGTCCTGAGGATTGAACCTGCTGGAATTGTCTTGCCTTCTCGAATACTCTTCAATTCTTCAGCAAAGGCCACACGCTGTACTTGTTCTGTCAATAACCTCTCTGCTCGGTTGAGTTCTTCGACAGTTAATGGCCCAGAGTCAGCACTTGTTCCTCTCGCTTTGCTATGAACCGCAGCATCCACGCTGTCGTTCGCACTAGTCGAAGCGCAGAAGTGAACCCCTTGATCTCTGGTGTCACTCTCGTGTTTGAAATAGTTGTCAAAGTAGTCACCCTTTCTTCTTCAGGCGATTCCGCCATGTCGTCTTGAGATTCAGCTTGTTGAGGCCATCATAGAACGGTTAATTAACCAACTTGGTCCATTCCACCACGTCTAACTTCCCAGCAACTCGGATGCTGAAATTCCCCGTGTCACTAAATCTGCTGTGTTTTCCTTTCCTGGACAGTGTGTCCAGTTGGCGGAATCGGACTTGCTCTGAATTTCTGCGACTCTGTTGCTCACGAATGGCTTCCATCTACATGCATCCCCCAGGATCCAGCTGAGGGCTATCTTTGGAGTGCGTCCACAAGTGTACCTCTTGAATGTCTTTGTGTAGCTCTGTTTGGATATAATTGCTCTGTCTTGTAGCAATAACCCAGGCAGCACACAGTATTGGGCCAACATTGGATTTGGCGTGGCAAAGAATAACCCAACAATGGCCCAAACTTAGCCATATGTTCCCAATATTGGAATCACATTGTACAATAATGGACTGTCAAAGCCAATGGTTTTTCAATATTGGTGATACGTTGGCATAGGCTGGTCAACATTGGACTGTCGAAGCCAGTAGCTTTCCAATATTGGATATACGCCGGCATAAGTTATCCAATATTGGACTGCCGGAGACACTGGCTTTCTGATATTGGCTATACGCCGGCATAAGCTGTCCAATATTGGATTGTCAAAGCCGATAGCTTTCCAATATTGGATATACGCCGGCATAACCTGTACAATATTGGACTGTCAGAGCCAATGGCTTTCCGATATTGAATATACGCTGGCTTAAGCTGGTTAATATTAAACTGTCAAAGCCAAGAGTTTTCCGATATTGGTGATGTCTTCGTATAGGCTGGTCAATATTGTACTGCCATAGCCAATGGCTTATCGATATTTGTGTCGCCTAGGATATAGACCCGCCACCCTGTTTTTTGCATTGCAGAGATAAGAAAGTGGAAAAGAGTCATTCATGCACTCGCTCGGGGCGAGAATTTTATTTAGCCAACTTCATGGGGCGTACGTCGCCGGTGCTTTATAACCGCGATCACAAATACGTCCTTAGCTGCCTATAGGACTATTGCAGTTTTTTTGCCGGCTGCTCTCTCTTCGCATGGCCTTACCTCGGCGTTGACAACTTAATTCCGTTTTTTAGATTTAATTATTCTTTGTCTTTTCCAGTGCATTTTGTATGTATATGCATTACGTAGCGCTAACGTCTTCTACTTTGTCCGTGCCCCTGCCATGTTTGTATTTCTTTCTGCGTGTTCTATTTTGTTATATTTAATGTTTCTGTGCATATTTCGTCATTGTCGACGCAGGTGTCAACAAACATAAAGCCGCCGCTTACGCCGTCAACCGAAGTGACTTCTACTCTCAGCTTTACGAGAGTCTATAGCGCTATAAAGTCGTCTATTGGACTCGAATGAAGTCTCGAGAGGGCTGCTTCGACTGCCAGTGCACATGTCATCAGTGTAGGCAGAGCAACGACGTAGCAATCGCGACGCGAGAGCATACTGCGCTTCGATCTGGCCGGCCGCGCTCGCTCTGCGGAAATGTGAGCGTGGGACTCTCGAGCCCCGTTAGCTTACTGAAGTTGCAAGACGCTACTTTGTCGTCGCGAATCCTTTGCCCTTCGAACGGTCGCGAAGCCGTTGCGCCCGGCGTACCCTACGCAGCATCTTTCAGAAACCGTTCGCAGCATCGCATCGCAACCTTCTGTCTGCGAGCGTCGGCGATTCATCGTGTGTTGAAAGTCGGACGATGTGCTGTCCGTGGTGTCTTTTATGTGTAACTCTTTCGTAAAAAAATTTGAAGTTTAAAAACGCGAACCTAACAGTGTACAAATAATTTTAAATTTATTAATAAAAAATAGATATATATATATATTATATTTATTTATTTGTGGACATCGTGCGCAAAAAATAGTCGCGCTTAGTTCTTCATTCTAAATTATAATGTGGGTTGTACGACGTAAAACATAGTGTCTTCAAACTTGCCCCGTTTAGAATCACTTTTGGGCTGGACAGCTTCTTTAGAAGTTCAAAAGCTGGCCTTCAAAGAGCTGTCCTGTTCAATCGGTATTGACAGCAGGGTAGACGCTATGCGTGTTTTAGGCCAATCGTGTCTCCGGTTAGGGTCACGTGACTACAGTCTCGAAGCTGGTGATAAGGCAGAGCACGGAACCTGCCTAAAGCCCAAGGCCACGCATAACATCCACTGCACTTATCAACCTTGGGTACAAGTGACAAATCCTCTCGTTGTGTTCATTGTTGAGATGCCCCTGAAGATTAGCCTTTGTAAGCGCATCCCCGTTCTGGCCTGCTTCCTTTCTACTCCTTCTCTCTTTTTCTCTCTCTCCCTAAGCTGAAGGCGTGGTAGACGGTGCGTACTCGCCGGACCAATGAACCGTATACTTTTTATCGCTTGAATCCGCTCTCTGTGCGCGGGTAACGGCAGAAGCGTGATCACGTGGTTTGACGGATGGCGCATTAGCCGTTGACAAACCCGGAATGCCTGCTGAAGACCGGACCTAGTTTCGCGTGTGATGCGGCCTGCGGGCCTGCTGTGGATTTCGCTTTTGTGGTAAATGGTATCTCGTTCGAAAAGTCCTACCCGTATCGATTTCTTCAAAGAAGCTCAAGACATTCTTGCGAATCGTTTAGTGTTCGGTTCGGCAAATGGCAGCGTGTGCTGCATCGTGTTGAATCTTCACGGATCACTTCCTTCTAGTTTTTGTGTTTGAGTGGTTGGTTCTGCAGTGCCCGTGTCGACATATACGTCGGATTACATCTTTCAAGTCGCGGTATTTTCAACGTAAGTGCGCTGCAACCTACTTGGTGATCATTGTCCGTTCTTCTACGGGTACTCTTCCGGATAATCTCTAGAATTAGGCAGTGCCTATCTCCTGGCAGCCGGGAGAATAATTTTCCCGCAATCTTACCGACAGTCGCCTGCCATTATCTGTCTGAAATAATGTCACAACTGCAGGTAGAATACTGACTTTCTTATTCTCTCTGCGTTTCGCGAAAACACGTTTCGTGGCCACCTTTTCGTGAATACACGTTTCGTCGACATTCACGTTTCATCGACATTCGTTACGCGAATTGCACGCTGTAGGGGCATTTCGTCGCGCGTGTATTTCTGAGGCGCAACGTTTCCTTGACATTCGTTACGCGAATTGCACGCTCTAGGGGCATTTCAACGCGCGTGTATTCCTGAGGCGCGTGCTCACCGAACCAGCCGCCACCCTTTCACGCCGCTTCATTGGTACGTCTGCAGTAGTCTGCAATTCACAAAATAAAAAATAAAAAATGCTATGTTTAGTTTTTTTATGAAACATCGCGTGTTGATGAAACGATCTGTCGATGACAAATGTCGTTCGATGAACTGATTGCACCACCAATGAGGGGTGACTACCGGTAGAATTTCGGGGAAAACATTCTGCCGGCTGCCGGGAGACTGGACACTACCCAAGAATTACCCCGGTTGTTGTTTGCTTTGCAATCTTCTCAGTTGTATAACAGCTGTGTAGTACTCTCAGTTGTATAACAGCTGTGTACATCTTCATATTACAAATTGCTTAGTTTGTACTTGTCTACAGAATAGGCTGTGTGTAATAAACCTTTAGGAGATTTCAAAACAATCCCTTGTGTCTCTGTACCTTCCTTTTTGCAAACAACTTGGCGAGTGCACTTGCAAGCAGCTGGGCGAGTGCAACGATGGCCAAAAGTCAACACCAATGATGGCCAACATTGGATCGGGTCGCGCTTCCAGTATTGTCCAATATTACGCCGCTCTTTGCCAATGTGGGACCACCATTGGCTCGAACCATGGTTTAGCAATGGCCGAACATTGGCATCAATGATGGGGCCGACATTGGTTGTAACGATGGCTGAACAGTGGCCCAACATTGGTACCAATGACTGGGCCAACGTTGGATAGGGTAGCGCTTCGAATATTGTGCGATATTGAGGCCGGTCTTTGCCAATGTTAGGCCGATGTCGGACCAACATTGGTGAGCTGCCTGGGAAGGCATGCCAGAAGTTCGAATCGTTGCCAGTGAAACCTCCTTCAGAGGAGCAACACGAGACTTTCAAAGGACCATTGTAGACACGGCGTCCCCGAAATCACTCATTGTGGTCAGGAAGGCAACAGCCCCATATGCCATGGGGCTCGCGTCAGCAAAGATGTGTAGGATCTTTCGTGTGGGTGTTCCTTTATTTTCTTGCCAGTAGAGGCGTGGCACCATGACGTCGCAAAGTGACGCCAATTCTTCACACCACTTGTGCCACTCAGTAAGTAACCCCCGGCAAAGGGTCGTCCCAGTCCAGGTTCAGTTGCCAGATCCGCTGGAACAATATCTTTGCTCGGACGACAAATGGAGCGATGAAGCCCAATGGATCGTACAACCTGGCTGTTTTCTGTAACACGAATCTTTTTGTATCCGTCTTTCTTTCAAGAAACATCACCACATCGCCTGGGTAGAATGTCAGGATGTCTTCGTTGGGTTGCCAGTTCAGCCCCAGCACTTTCAGCAACCCTGCAATCTGCCCCAATGGTTTGTCACCCTCTTGTTTCGCACATATTTGTTGGAGCAGGTTATTCGAGTTTGAGGCCCATTTGTGTAACTTCATGGATGCCTGTTGGAAGATTTCAGTTGCTTCTGTATAAATCTTCAGTCCCTCTGCCTCGTTTGCTGCACCCGTGAGAATACCGTCGACGTAAAGGGACTCTCGAAGCAGTGGTGCTCTCACCGGATATTCCGATGCCATGGCCTCCAAGTGGTGTCTCAGTGTCGCCGCCAAAAAGAAACGGGCTCGACGTCGTGCCGAAGGGCACTCTCGCCATCCTCCATTCGATGATTGGGGAAGAGGCTTTGCAACTTCTGGTGTCGTTTCATACCAGAGGAATCGTAATGCGTCACGATCCCCTGCTGCGATGTTGATTTGAATAGATGCTTTTTCGATGTAAGCCACCAATGCCACACGATGTCTTCGGAAGTTCAGAAGTATCCCAACGATGTCTCGATTAGAGTTGGGTCCACTCTTCATGCAGTCATTCAAAGAGTTTGAGCCAGAATTGTGAGACTAGGCATCAAAGACGACTCGTAGTTTGGTGGTTGTGCTGCTCTCACAATGAACTGCTATGTGCGGCATGGGGTAGAGCCTCTTTCCTGCTTGTTCGCTGTCTACAGGTACTGCTACGTCGGTTTTGGTGTACGTCTGAATTGTTGCGTCGTACTCCCTCATTAGCTCAGCATTCCGGATGAGTCTCTTCGTTAAGAGTTGAAGGCGTTTCTCGACGATCCATCGGTTGTCACCCAAATTCACTGTGTCCTTCCATGGAAGTGAAACTTCATATCGCTGATTATTTTTTCTGATGGTTTCCTGAAACCTCTGGTTCACTGGATCTACTTCCGCACGAAACGTTTCGGTCGCCCCCATCGTTTCCAGGTCCCAGAACTTCTGTAGCACGTCTGATGTTGTGCTTTCAGTTGTTGTTGCGTTGAGGGCAACGACCTGGGAGCTATGGACGACTGTTGATGAAAGCTCCATCGGCCCTTGCATCGTCCAACCAAGGGAAGTGTCCACCGCCCGAAGCTTCCCATTTAGCTTTCGAATCTTGCCAGTGACAAAGTCCCAGTAATGGTCGCTTCCTACTAAAACGTCGACGCCAACGGCACAGTCTTCGATGTAGAGGTCTGCAATGACACCACCCATTGCTTCCAGTTGTCGACTAACCTCTTCTGAAGGATAAGGCAGTCGCTGTCCACAGATTTGGTCAGCCTCGAGAGCTTCCAACCGAAAGAGTTCACCACTGTGCATATTTTCAAGCGTCACTAGAACCCGATGAAACGTCTTTTTGGTGCTATGGTCCCCGAATGTTCCTACTGTTAGCCTCTCATTGCCTAAATGTTGGCATCCCAGTTCTCTCGACCTTATTTTGGTTATAAATGACCGCTGACTCCCACCATCGAAGAGGACTCTGATCAAGGCACGCTGCTTGGAACGGTCGCTCCAAACGGTCGCTGTTTGTAGCAGCACCGTCTTCTTTGCTTCCTCAGTGACAGCTGCTTGAAGTGTCACGGGACTGGTGAAGACTTCACTCTTCCGTTGTGTCTCCCGTTTATCACTTGATCTCGAACGGAATTCGGGATCGCACATAACGGTGGCGTGTCGATCCCGAATGAAAAATCCATCAATGCAACTCTGTTTGGCAGTCAATGTTTTCTAGTGGACCGCTGACTGTGCCTGACTTTACGTCAAGCATTTCTGATTGGCCAACAAGTTACTCTGACCGACAGTCAAACTCCAATCAGACTCCGCTTGTCGGCTTTCTGGTGGCGAAATGCCGTCAAGGTTTCTTGGTGGCGATTCTGATTGTACATCAATTGTCTCTGGCTGTACATCAAAAAGTTTTGACTTGCAGACAAATGTACAGTCGAAGGACGTAAAGTTCGTTCGGATACCACTATTTCGTCAAATCTATGAAAGCGAAAAATAATCTATGCACGAGAAAACAATTTCGGGAAGTGAGCCCATAAAACCACTGATTTTAGAGATATGACAAGCAGGGCACCCGACAACCTTGATCAGAAGCCCGCCGAAACGCCGAACACGCCACTTCCTACTTTCGCTTCGCCCATATCTTCGCCGAGCTTCCATGAACGGTCGCTCTCGACTCGTTTTGTTTGCCCGCTTGCTCCAACCTGTCGATCCTGCCCGGGCCCTACAATGTCTTATGTTTTAGTAGAATTTCTCCTCGACAAGACCCAGTTGGTCGTGAGTTCCGACTATGTAAGGAACTTTAGCGATGTTGTTGAAGACGACAAGGTGTACCAGGTCTACTGGGCCGGAGACGCGCGAACAAAGGAGGGTTCTACGACGCAAAATACTCTACATGGCAGGTGAGCAGAACTGAAGTACGGCGATTGATGTGCGAGTACTTTGCATAACATGCTGAAGGCTTAACTGCATAAGCAGCCGAAGTATTCTTTAGAGCGATGCACTCATCGTCGGAACCTCGCGCTGCAAGACTGAAATGCCCTTGACTCGGTCCGAGAGGTTTAAACTAGAAAGTTTATACCTTTCTATCTGGTGGGCTATTGGCCTTACCGCTGTGTCGCAGCTCATTTTTATTGTTTCATGAAGATCGCAGACAAAAAGCATCCGCGAGCGTAGTTCAGATATGTCTGCTGCTCGCGTTCATCCGTGGAAGCCAGGGCTGTCTGTCGTAGCACGCATGCTTGCTCTTTAGCTTCAACACAGTCGCATACGTTTTGTGAATTAAGGTGTATACGCGTCGTCCGGAAAGGTTCAGACATCGAGGCCGTTTCTCTGAAGCATGCTTCGTGTGTATGTGGGCCCGTTTGTAAACGAAAATATTCCTTTTGCCTGAAAAACGCAAATTTCAAAAGTGAAAACAAAATGCGGACGGGTACACACTTTTTCTGATTTTTGATGTCATGAATTACATTCATTTTAAGGACTTGTGAACCGTTTCATGGCCATGCAAGATGGCCACCTCGGCTTGTGAACCGTTTCATAGCCATTGAAGATGGCCAACTCGGAATGGGAGCTTTTATATAAATGCTGCCCTTGTTGATGAAATTCCCTTGGCAGTGGCAGTCAGACGTCATCTGATGGACCATCAGGGCACGTTCCACCAGGGCTGCTGACTGGCAGTCAGTGTCCCAAATTACGTATCTTGATGGAATTTTCAATATGGGACCTTTGCACTCAGAACATGTGATCTTGTTTCTGCACTTCTTGGCGAGATGGTTTCGTTTGGTACATTTAAAGCATCGTCCAGCCTCCTGAAGAATCTGTCGTTTTTCAGTGAGAGACGTGGTTTCACTGCACACCTCGGTGTCATGGTTTGTCGGCTTGCAGAACGCGCACTCCTGTTTGTCTGTTCGTTGTAGAAGTGCTGCTGCCGTCCTTTTGTTTCTCCACGACCTCGCTGGTTCTTTTGATATAGCAGACGTAAGCTGTTTTTCTTCTGAACTGTCTTTTAGGCGATTATCCGCTTTCTTTGTGCAGAATGTCTCTCTCTGTTTTTACTTCTACACGCAGAAACCTCAGAAGAATTTGCAGTTGTCACTGTTGACCTCGCTCTTGGTCACTGGTGTTACTCGCCAGGGCAGCAGATTGGGTGCTCAGTCGTCGGTGCAGTCGCCTGAGCCCTCGGACATCGAGCGATAATCGAATCCGCTAGCTGTCTTTCCAATAACCTGATCATGTGATCGTCGATCAACCGTTTTTTGTCACCGAACCGGGTTTTGAGGATGTCCCGAGCGTCCTCGTGGCAACTCGCTGTCGTTTGTAGTCCTGCAATCGCCGCAGCGGCTTCTTCATAGAGAGCAGCTCTCAAGTAGTTGAACTGGTCAGTAGGCGATAACTCTCGGTTATTGTGGACCACCTGTTCAAACTGCTCCCAGAAGGGCTGCCACTGTAGCTATCTTCGTTGAACCTCAAAGGTCCAGCTTGGGGAGCTTCACTTTCACAGATGACCCAGAGGACTCATTGTCGCTCTCGCTAGTTCGATCGGAGGTCCTGGCACCGTCTCCACTTGCGATGGTAATCTTGAAGCTCAGGCGAGCGCAACAAGAGACGACACGGTCGCTGTACTCTATAGTCTGCGCGTACTCCTGTTCCGCTTCCCCATCTGTCCAGAATGGCTCGATGGCAGCGTCCGTTTCGTTCAGTTGGCCATGTATGGCATTGAGACGGGCGAGAAAAATCCGAAGCTCCTTTTCAACAAGCACTTCGCGTTCCACAGCCGCGTCGATCTCCGAAAGTATTTTGGTGATTTGCGAGCGCTGGGTCTTCCGCTTCTGGTTGAGTCTGTCCATCGCCGCGTCGTTAGGCCTCGCTGTGTTCCTTCTCCGATGTCGAGACTTGAAGCTCGGTTAAATCAATCCTCAGACTCACCGTCCAGTCCGGTAAAGGGAGTTCCCGGGTTTCGGCACCAAAGGATGACGGATCTTTTTTGGTCTGAGATCCACGCTTCGATCGATTAAAAACAAACTAATTTAATTGTCCAACATCGGGTACAGAATTGTCGACGTGGTTCGGGAGCCATCGCATCTTCCTTTTCCTCGTCGTGCCCAGCTCGTGATCCAGCGGCCGTGGTCGTCGCAGCTCCAATGCTTCGGTCCCGTGCTTGCTCCTTTTTTCGATGTCCTCGCGCACTCTGAATAGTTCCAACACCTAGCATAATTTGGAGACCATGGGTCGCTAAACTCGTCAAGCACAACTTTGTGCCCGAAGTTTGCGGAACGCGCTAATAGACCATTTGCAGTCTTACCCAAGCATCAAAGAGAATGCAGGGATTGGTGTTCCACGCGCCACACGCGCAGCGCTCGTGTATAAAGATTCGAAGTAAATAACCAAAGAAAGCATTGACGAACGCGCGTGCAAGATGCGCATTTGTTTTAGGTTTTGCTTGTGGAAAAGTTACTAAGCTGAGGCCAGCACGTGCGGCGCGTGGAACACCAATCCTGCATTCTGCTTTGATGCTTGGGTATGACGAACAGCTAGGTCTATTGGACTCTCGCCACGCTGACGTCGCGCCGAGCGAGGTGTCAATCATTCGAACGCTCATTTCTTCGAGAGAGGCAGAATGTAGCAAAGTTCATCGAGGCGCGCGTGCGGCGCGTGAGGGGCGCGAGGAGCCCGCTGATTGAACGGCTTCGCCGATGACGTAGCGCCCATTTGTCCCTACATCCCTACGCCAAGCTAAAATTAATGCTTTACAGATTGTCCCTAGCCGACCTGCTGACGCTCAAAATTCCTCCGAAGTTTGTGTAAAAAGAAACCTCGGTTGTCGAAGTTGTCGCTGACGTCAAAGTGACGTTTCCGAACTTTGCGAGAGCCGTGGTTTGAGCTCGAGATCTTTGCTTCGGATCGAGGCGAAGTTAAACTTTGTCAACATGGCGGTGCCGTACGCTGCGGCCGAACTTATCTTCTGCCACCGTCGGCGTCGCTACTGAGACCACCGGGGACGCCTTTCAACTCCCCGACGACAACTTTCAGCGACAGTACCGGCTATCGAAAGCCGTTGTGCGTTGACTCTGCGACGAGCTTCGTTCGGCGCCCGGACTTCGAGGCGGCGGACAATCGCGTCTACCATCACCGTGGAACCACAAGTTCTTTGCGCGCTCCGGTTCCTCGAAACCGGTAGCTTTTAAGGCATGGTGGCGACTGACGAGCACCTGTCAGTCTCCCACATGACTGTGAGCCGGGCTGTCAGAGTTTTTGCGGCTGCCATCGTTTTGTTTTTTTCTGCAATATCCGAAGAGGTACTAATAAGCTGGTATACAATTCAGAATGTTGGAAAACAAACAAGAACCGGGATAATTCTTGGGTAGGTTCGAGTCTCCCGGCAGCCGGCAGAATTATTTCCCCGAAATTTTACTGGCAGTCGTCACTCATTGGCGGTCAAATCGGTTCATCGAACGACGTGTCATCGACAGATCGTATCATCGGCACGGAATGTAATCACATGAAAGAGATTTTCTTCCGTTAGAGGTATATACAAATTAAACATTTTCACACCTTTATACATGTAAGTGGGGTGTCCAATATCTAACCCCCTAATAAGTGTAGCAATAGACCTTATAAAAAAATGTAAACCTCACACCTTTAAAAATGTGTGATTTTTTAAACACGTTTCTTAAAACGTGTGATAATGCACTACACCTTTTTATAAAGATGTAAAACTACAATACCCCTTCTCGCCAGACACGTAGCCAGGTGGGGGGGGCATTAGCCCCCCCCCCCCGAAATCTTCCATTTTGATGGGGCCGCCTCTCCCCCTCCCCCTCATAGAGCACTTTGTCATGGGCGCCCCCCCCCCCCTAAAACAAAATCCTGGCTACGTGCCTCCTTCTCGTCAAGATGTAATTACCACAGTACATTCCTTTTTGGGGTGTACACAGTGGCCCGGGACCCAATAAAATGACTGAAAAATTAAATTACAGAAACGAGTCGCCGAAACAACACGTTGCTTCTTGGCGAGTGTCGAGGCAACTTCGGCCGAAAACCGGCTTCAATATTGGCCGGATGTACGGTTTTGCGCCTCGTCCCGACATCCGGCAGGTATGGGTGTACCGATGCAAATACACGATTTATGTCTAATAGCACTGGCACCACTGATCTCTTATTAGGCTGGATCGCGGATAGAGGCCTGTATTGCTGGGGTCGAGCGGCACCACCGGCAGTCATCGCTTGACACGATCTAATGCGTGCTATAGGAGAAACGGCAAAACTCAATTTTATTACGTTAGTAGGTTGTTCTCGATCATGAAACTTCTATCGTGTTTCCGCAAATAACAGTTAATATTGTTGGCAAGAATATTAAACGCGTTAGAATACCAATCTTGTTTAAATAAACGTTGTGTGGTTGAGGGTCGAGGACGACTTTGTTGGGCGTTAACTGTGATGTGTTTAATGAGACAAGGGCTACCGAGGGTTATTGTGGTGTCATCCGTGATCTCGGAGTCATCAGAGCTCAGCAAACGATAAGTTGGAAGGCCTTTACTGGGGACATTCGCATCGTTTTAACCGCTTGTACATAGTACTTCATGGTGAAAGTTTTTCTTTGAACTGCTGTGAGGGCTTCCGTGAAAAACTGAAACTCGGAGCGTGCCGTTCAGTCGCTGAACGTGCCGTTTATTTAGCAACCGAAGCAAGTGACGTCAGTAAAGTCGGTGGTGCTCCGGCCCATTTTTTTTTATAATCAATGTTTGAACGTTTGACGAATGTCTAGTTGATCTCCAAGCACCCGATATAATCATCGCAGCACGTCATAAAATACTCGCCCTCGAGCACCGCGAACAAGCTTCCTATTTTTGCGTGTTTCTCCCTTAGACTTTCGTGTATTGCCTCATGGTGGTATACGCCAAAACAACAAGGACGAAAACGAAGGGAGAACTAGACAGGACGCAGCGTATTGCCTGTTGTCAAGCAATGGCCGCCGGTGAGGCCAGTGACGGGCTCCCGAACCGCGATCCAGACTTGCACTGTGAGAGTTCTAATGCATTGCACCCGCGGAGTGCTGCACGGAGAACAGGCCCCGGACGAACTTGCCGAATGCACCTAGTGCAGACTGATGCTGTCGCCATAGATGTTGTAGAAAAGTACCGACCTCAAACCGAAACTAGCGCCTTTTTGTTCGACGTGATGGGTGGGAATGCGGGAGCGCAGTCGCTGCCATCGTTTATCTATAAACGTTGGTTGCTGCGACGTGTCACTTATATTTGCGATGATTTCCAATTAAGGAACTCGGCTGTCAGATATATCTACAGACGGCGTAAGTTTCCGAAGCCAGCTGACTACAAAACAGCATACACTTGAGAAAATTTATGACACTGTACGCGCAAAAGCTAGCTTCGTTTTAAGCATAGTATTATGAGTGAACCACTGAAAGGATACTGCTTAAATCTAGTTCTTTGGAACATCTAGCAATACGTTTCGTAAGACTTTTTTATTTCCCTGGTGAGGGCA
This sequence comes from Ixodes ricinus, assembly GCA_037355805.1. Classification (NCBI taxonomy): domain Eukaryota; kingdom Metazoa; phylum Arthropoda; class Arachnida; order Ixodida; family Ixodidae; genus Ixodes; species Ixodes ricinus. Next base: position 919 of record JAZHYW010022204.1, on the reverse strand, counting down.
TTGAAAACGAGAGCTTTCTCAAACAAAATACGACGGGGCAAGATAGCTGCCGTTAAAATATGACTGCTTGAGCCTCGGGCAACATCTCCATGTTTAGCCTTCCCGGACGCTGAGTGAATGCGTCACAGGTTTCTGCTGTGGGAGCTTTGTCGAAAAATGTTCCACTTTTCACCTGCACACAGATGATGCGAGATCTCGCGGCCTCTGTGTTTGTCCTGGGCCTTTCATTACACACTGGTAGGTTTCAGCGTCTGTACGGCAACAAAGCGACCCAAATTTTGCAAATAAAACACGGGTCGTCGATTCCTCCCTTCGTGGAATATCAGACGCTTACAATTCAAGCTCGCGTTTGAGTTTGTGGCCCGCGGGACGCGATTTCCAGCAGAATACCAACTTTTCTTTCAGCTCCGCTGTGCAAATGCCGCCTCGTAGCAGACGAACTCCCGTCGTCTGCTCTCGCTCCTCGCCTGGGCGAGGCATGACGGGATTGTCGGTGCTAGAGAGCTCAAAGACAACGTACAGCGAGCGGCGTGAACGCTCGCCTCCCCGCGCTGTCTCGTGCTCTCGTGCACCGCCTAGGGATCGCGGGGGATTTTTCGTCAAAAGTTGCGAAGTTGAGCGCGCGCAGGGAGGAGGAAACGTTGCGGCGTTCTTTTGGTCACTCCCCCGCTACGTCAAAAAGCGAAGAATGTTTTGCTCCACGAGTTTAGCTACCCATAGGTATACAACAATATGCATAGCTGCCCTTAAGATAAGACAAATATATTCTTCCTTTTCATAACATTTTTTTTACCGCTGCCACTTTTTTTGCTCCTCCTACAATTTTGACAGTACCCTAATACTTTTAGGGTGCCCACACCATAATTACGACCTTTTTCATTTCGGCTCTTCTCACCCAGAGCCCATACTTTAAAAGTGG
>JAZHYW010022201.1:0-16816 GCA_037355805.1 Ixodes ricinus | reverse complement strand
TATATTTCTCTATGGCGGCGGTCTGGCTGCGCACGCTGACGGTGCTCTTTTTATAGAGCGCCCGGTGACGTCATTACTACGCGTGCTGCTGATAGCAACGGCGGCGACCTCTAGCACATTCCACGCGCAACAGATTGCGAGCTGATTCGCCGACTGTCGCCGACCACACAAACCTGCCCTCAAGCGGCAAACACGTGGAACCTCGGTTTAGAATCGCTCACAAGGTAGTAGGACGCATCCGTCTTTGGCCTGTCTCTCTCCGGCCCGGGGGGCGCTGTAGATTTGTTAACACTATATCCCCTTACCATGTTTTAAAAGTGGCGCAAGGTCTTCAATGCGAATCTAAAATGTAAACTAAAGCATACTTAAGTCAGACCGGAAGGTGTTTCAATGATCGGCTTCGTGAGCATTAGAACACTTTCACCGACGAACTACCTCTCCGGATATTTAAGGCATCCACTGTCGAGAGCTGTGGTTGCTCAGTACTGCTGAGCAGCTGCGCCGTCCGCCTGGCAAGCAGGCACGTAGCCAGAATTTTGGTTCGGGGCGCGGCCCGCCCATGACAAAATGCTGTATGAAAGGTAGGGCGGAGAGGAGGCCCCAGCAAAATGGAAGATTTCGGGGGAGAGGGGCCCGGAGCCCCATGGGCCTCCCCTGGATTTGTGCCTGTTGGCAAGCACTACAGCTCCAGCTAACAAGAGAGATCGTTGAGGCAGAGAAGTATCACAAAACATAACGATAGACGTGTTAGTACTCCGTCTTTAACTTATCATAAAAAAAAGACTACCTAGCCAAACATTAATCTCCCAGTTTCAGTTCGTATACGGTGTAGATTCCCGTTGAAGAAGAAAAAAATGCCAATTAACTCTCCCTAGCCCTGGTGCATGATACAAAAAGAAGACGAAGAAAAATGAAAGCCGTTTACAACTCCCTGTAACGCCGGGTTGGAGCGCAGCTCTTGAGGAGGAGGAGGGGGAGGATACGGGGGGGGGGGCATGCTCGCCTCCTCCTCTCCTGTTCGCCCCTATTTGGGGAAATCTTTCCGCTAAATTTAGCGGGAAAATTTACACACCATGCACCGCGCGGTTTACGCCGACGGCGACGGCGACGCCGATGCCGCTCAAGCCGGAAACAGGCGCCTAAGAGCTGCAGCTCTAAAAAGTGTAATAATACCAAAGAAGTGTTAGTCAGCGCTGCGTAAGTGTCTCTTTCTTTTGTGTGTTTGAACTTGAGTTGCGGGTGCGCTGCATGTTCCCCTGTGCATCGGGCGAGAGTCCACAGAGACGCGACTACAAAAGAGGTGCCTCCGGTAGCGTCCGCGGGGGACGCGACCATTTAATTATCACGCTAAGCTGGCGTCCTAATCCCCATGATGAACGGTCCACGGGCGGAAACTGGCACGTCTGTCAGCGTCCTTCAGCGTCTGTTCATATGCACCTGGCAGAGCCTTTGAAAGGACGCAAGGCCACGACGGACAACGGAAACGCGACCTAAAGGTATCCGATTTTGCTCGCTAGGAGCGCTGCTCGCAAGCTTGAGAGCCACAGTTCTATTGTCAGACGCCGTTGACGCTGTGTAGATTCACGAGTGATGACGTTTGGGGAGAAAGGCGAGGCCATTGTCTTCTGAGTGGTATTTTCTTCTGCACACTGGCATGTCATAGCTCGGTTGTGGAAAGCGTTCTGGACATGCGCGGTACATGCGCGGTACAGTGATATCTCGGTTATACGAATCCTGTTAATATCAGTACACCGCTATAAAGACTACATTTTTGACATTTCTGAGAAAAAAAAAAAAAAAAAAAAAACGGCGACGACAGACGAGAAGGGGACGGACGTGTGTGTGAGAGATGGTTGTGTCAATAAAGTGTAGTAGCTGCGTTTGAGACGTTTTGTGATTGTCCTCTTGTTAGAGTCCGTCGTCCTCGGTTTTTTTTTTTCTTCAAACAAAGTGTAACATCAACCAGCTCGCTTGTTTACTTGCTCTTTCTTCAAACATTTTTGGAGAACGAGACGGGGTAAATACATTCTTGACTCCAACCCCGGGCACTTCCTTTTGCCCCATTCCGCATTTCGGCCGCGAGGCCTAGCCCGTTCGCTGCGCACTCCTGAGTCCTGGATAGGCCGTGTCACCCCTCTCCTCTCCCTTCTCGTCTTCTCCTCCGGGTGGCGTTGCTTCCGCCGGGGTCGCGAATGGCCGAAGAGCCGGGATCGACAGCCGTCATCAGTCGCCGACGCCTCTGCACATCAACAACGTCGATCCGAAAAAAAACGTAAATAGAGGTCCACACGCGGAAAACTGCTAAACGTCAAGTTGCAAGGATGAAACCCAGCCATAACAAACATCCCGGGAGACCCCACGAAGGCTCCGGGCCTCCTCAGGGCGTAAGGTGCACGCGAGCACCGGCGCCGCGGGGTCTTGTTTGCAGCGGCCAGCCGTTCCGTCTGGCGTATGTGCAGTGCTCTTGCTCAGTCACCGTTCGGAGCAGCCCGTATCGCGGGCCGCGTAAACCAGGAAGCCAACGGCGCAAGCGGAGCCCCAGGAACGAGGGCATGGCCCGCGCGCCTGTCTGCATGCCTGCCTGTCCCGTGCCTGGAGTCTCTCTGCGGCCCGCTGCTTGAAGCGGTGATGACTGAAGGTCGCTACTCACACAGCTGGCGTGTTCGCTGAGTCACGTCGAGGTACACCGAGCCAAGTTCGCCAAGGACATCTGCCGGTTCGCATTCCGAGTGGCTCTAATTGACTTGGTCGTCCCGCTTCACACGAAGCGCGGATGCTTCGGTGACTCGCGGTGGTGTCTCGACGTTTAGGTATACACCGAGAGTCTGCAGGGCACCGACCTCTCCGCCAAATCACTTGGAAGTGCCGCCGCAATCTACGGAGGTAATTCGGCGAAAGGCGACACTGAAAAATGTGCTCAGACCTATAGACCAGTGTCCGAAATCCTAGCCCCCAGCGATAAAAAATGTGAAATAACAATGTCAAACGCAGGCATATAAAACAATATATATATTTTTTTGTTTTTGACAGCACTCTTGGCATCGGTGTTGTTCTTAGAGCTTCGTGACTATGCATTTCTGACGTTCTTGCACTACGATATGTGCGAAGGTTTCTAAAAAAAACGAATAAAAAACAAACGGTGTTTTGCAAAAGCGCAGCCCCCTTGTCATGGCGTTAGCAAAAACAAACATGGCAGCGCCTATGGACCAGAGCAGACACTGGTCTGTACCATCTACACTAATGAAGGCCTCCCAACTCCCACTCTTCCTCCATGAGACGTCATCAAAGTCGGATGTCGCCAACTCAGCAAATGGAGCCGAGTCCGAACCCGAGCGTCCTTTGATGCGCTGATTGGACACGAGACCCAGCCGAGCACTGACGCATCACTCGCGTCCAATCGGTGTCTTCTCTCGATCTCACTGTGATGACGATCAACACTCCAACTGGTGCACAGGCTTTGATTATTCTACGTGGGGTGTTGCCCTATATACACGTTTGCAAGTGGGATCCCGGCTTAATCACCGAGCGCGCTCCAACCAGGAAGTCCGCTAGTTTTCGTACAATGTTGCCAGGCGTCTCTTGCTGAGGTAGGCACCACTGACCGCCGAGAGATTCTTAAAAGTATTTGTAAAGACAAACAGGTGTTGTTTTTGGCCAGAAAAAACACAAACAATGAAATAAAATGCCCGAACCACATAACTAACCGAACAATTATTTTTAAAAAAATGAAAAGACGTTTGCAAATTTCTGTAATGCGAAATTAGAGCGCAGCCCTTGGGGAGGAGGAGGAGGGAACGGAGGAGAGTGTATGCCCCTTCTCCTCTCCGCGTACCCTCTCCTCTTCCCGTCCTCCTCCAATTCAGTTTCCCTTTTAATTTTGCGGGAAAAATGACATCACATGACTTGGTGTCATGTCACCCAAAACCAAATTCAGTTTCTCCGTTAGATTTAGCGGGAAAATTGACATCACGTGACCTCAACACCAATTCAATTCCCCGCTGATTGTAGAGGGAAATCGAATGATGTTGAGTCTCGGGACAATTTTCCCCGCTAAATCTTACGGAGAAACTGAATTTGTTCGCTAAATCTAACGGAGAATTGAATTTCTCCGCTAAATTTAGCGAGAATTGAGTTGGTGTTGAGGTCACATAGCCGGAAATTGAATTGGTGTTAGGTTTATGTGACGTGGACTTTCCAATAAATCGAGTGGAGAAACTGAATTTGTCCACTAAATTCAGCGGAGAAACTGGTTTCCCCGCTAGAATTTAGCGGGAATTAAATTGATGTTCAGGTCACGTGACGTCGAGTTTTCGCGCTAAATTTAGTGCGGATACGCCGACGTTGCGAAACACGGAGACGGGTGCCTAAGAGCCGCGCTCTAAAATATCTGAAGTCTCAAAGCGCATAGCAAAATGCGCTAAAGGCTGATTCCACACCCCCATCACTGCCAACCGGCGTTCTTCCGAAGAGGCCAGAGTCCGCTACCAAGCTGCACGTCGCGCTGACGTCTTTGGAGATCGGTGCATACTGCCTACCCGCAACAAGCTACAAGTCGGTGCTGCGCAGCACATCAACCCCTCACCCTCGTCCACAAGCTCCGTTTAAACCATCGTCCCCATTTTCTTTCTCAGTAAAATTATTCCGTACAATAACATCTCATCATCGTAGGACACGAGCCGCCGCGGCTCTCCTGAGCCGATATAAAAACATCACGATATATCACTATCACAAAAAAATAACACACCTTTATCCGAGCAAGCCCAACAATCCATTGCCGGGCTCTTAAATACGCACTGTAAAATATTCCGTTCTGCTGCTTCCCCCAAACCAAACCACTCGGGAAAGCCAATCGCCGCAAGGTACGGACAGAGTTCGGCGATCGATCGATGAGGCTGAAAACATGCTTAGACATACAAGAAATACAGCACGCCTTGTAACAATGAACATAATGAGAGCACGTGAAACGCCCAGTTCAGTGTCACATCGAGAGCAAACATACAGACAGACAGAGAGAGACAGACAGAGAGAAAGAGAGGAAAATAAATGAAGGCTGTATAAAAATTAGCATCTCAAAGGCTGTTTTTTTTTTTTTAACGTCTAAACATTTTATTTTATTTCACTTTGCTTATTTATCTTGAGGACCCGTTTCCTGGTATTACGCAAGGGAGGGTAAGAAGACACAAGACACCGTTTAAACACAAAAAGTAAAAGAAAAGAAAAACACAGAAATAATAAGAAAGAGCATGGGTCAAATGTTAAATGGCGACAACAACGAGTTAACAAATCACTAAACAATATTATAACTCCTTCAGCTGATCTAAGAAAACACCGAGAAGGCTCACAAAACTTAGAGGTGTTAATCTCTATTACAATGTCACTGTGCAATAAATTCCAATCGTCAATAGCAGGGTAGCATGGAATTTGCGAGAAACAGGGATGAATGTGGCTGATTTTGATTTTACACAGATTGTCAACCCTAGCGGAAACTCGATCTGGGGCGCTGAGAGAGGTCCATCTTCATCTGCGGATTGTGATAATATGTTTTATGAAGGAGCGAAAAGGAAGTGTTTGGAGACCAGCCCGAATACGAAGTGAAGTGATACTGGTATAGGAAGAGTGGTCGGAGTATATGTACCTTCCTACCCTGTTTTGATTTTAGAGCGCAGCTCTTAGGCATCCGTTTCCGTGTTTCGCGAATTTAGCGTGGAAGTGATTTGGTGTTGAGGTCACATGACGTCCATTTTCCCGCTAAATCTAGCGGAGCATCTGAATTTGTTAACGTGACACGCCAAGTCATGTGACGCCATTTTCACGCTAAATTTAGCGGGAAAACTGAAATGGATGGAGGAGGGGAAAGAAGGGGATGAAGGAGGAGGAGGAGGAGGGGCATACCCTCTCTCTCTGTACCCTCCCCTCCTCCTCCTCAAGAGCTGCGCTCTAATTTCGCGTTACGAAGATCTGTAAATGTCTTTCATTTTTTTCTAGTTGGTTAGAGAATAAGTTTTGAAATGGTTACCAAATTATTGATGCGTATTCTGGTTGCAACCGAACAAGGGTTGTGTAAGCTAGCCTCTTGATTTCGGGTGGACAGAGTCTGAGGTTACGTTTTAGGTATCCATGTGTGCGGTTAGCTTTCAGCACAACTTCGTTAACGTGGTTGTTCCATGTGAGGTCGCTGGTGAGGTGAAGTCCTAGGTACTTATAATGATGTGCAGTGACCAATGTTATTCAGTACCTATAGTTGGTAAAGAAAATTAGACGAGGTGTTAATTACAACGAATGAATGTAAGTAGCTTGCACTTTTCTATGTTTAGGCTCATCTGCCAATTGTTACACCACTGTTCAATTACATTGAGGTCCATTTGGAAGTGTCCTATGGCCATCTGGTGTTCTGATGGCTCTGTAAATGACGCAGTCGTCCGCGAACAGACGCACGGCGCACATATGTTTAGCATTTCCATTCGCGGACCTTCCGTAGATTATGTAGCGATTGGCTTTCCCAAGCGCTTTGCAGGGAAGCAGACGGATCACTCGTCGTATACATGCCAAAAGGACTCAACTGCGTATTTTGTCGCACTTGCGATGTCAAAACCAGTGACACGTTATAACCTGTGACTGGCAGGGATGTGCAAAATACTGTCACGAAGTTATGCTCGCGTGTGTCCCATTTAGATTCTTTGATGTTTTTACTCCCTCCGTGTTTTTGCGAGTGGCTTTCGGTCGATGCTGGTCGTATCTGTTCGGCACGGCTCATGGTTTCTACCGGAACCGGCCCCAGATGGGGGCGAACGGGAAAGCTGCAACCGTACACTTGTCTACAGAGCTGCGCGTCGGTGGTGCTTTGCTTTGTCTTGTTAGATGCCTGCTCTTCTTGAGGTCTCCACTCCGGAGGTGGTCTTGTCTTGTGCACAACTGCTCTTGGGATCCTGTCTTCGAATGTGTGTGGCATCGTTTATAGCATGCTCTTGTGAGCTTCTTTCGAAAAATGTTTTGTGTCGTGTGTGCAGTTGTCCTTGTGACGCTCATGTTTGCTTTGGGCATCCCAGCCCTTTCGTCGGTGCTCAGAAAACCCTCTGGGATTGATGTCACGCGTCATTCAGGAATGACCATCTCGGTCGTGAAGGCGAAGCCGCTCCACCTCTCCTCCACGCGCCCGAAATGCCGAGAGAGAAAACAAGTGGAAAGGAGGTGACTGCCGACTGAATTGCGTCTCGCCCCGTCAAAATTGCTCTAATTTTTTTTTCCCCGCATAAAATGCATTTTTTGACACGCGTCTCCCAAGCGAACTGCAAGAAGAAGAAAAAGAGAAAAATTTAGAGGTTTTTTAAAGGCTGTGGCGTCTACTGCACGCTGACTCACAAGCTTTGGGGACCCCTTGGATGTGGAGGAGTTTGATGGCTCGCCCGCCTTTCTGTGGACACATTTTTTGTCCAGTTTTGTTGTGGTCGGGGCACCCGCTGGAGGTATGGTTGGGACGGAAGGCAGCTAAAACGACGTCAGAGGTAGGAGGACATTTCTCCAACACACTTAATTATCGTCGGGTTGTCAGTAAAAGACCTTTGTTGATGTTTCTTTCAAATAAACAGTTATACCTGCATCTTAAAGTATTTAACGAAAAAGGAGAACGCATTTTCTTCGTTACAATACTTACAAAAATGTATCGAAATACAAATACGAAAATACTCCGACAAAATTATTTCATTACATGTTAATAATAATGCTGTGTACGTTCGTACAGCCGGAAGTTGAGTCAGCCCCACCGATGGGCGCCTAGTGCTCCAGCTGTAGATGACAAATTTAACCAGTGCAGTACAACCGCTATAGCCTAGGGCTACGTGGACCACGGTAGTTAACCCGCATGCACACCGGCAGCTAGTCAGATTTTACACGTATCCAGTTACACTTTTATGAAAAGTATCTAAATACAAGAGCTACAAATACAGCGAAGATATTTGATCATCTTCAAATACTTTTACAAATAGATTTATTTCCCATAGCCAGCAGCTTTTTAAATTATAAATTTTAAGCCCAAATAAAAAAAAAAAAGACCTTACCCAATAATGGACAGTGTCTACAGTCATGTCTCGTTAATATGGACCCCGTTAATATGGATACCCCGCTATATGGACACCATTTTCGGAGACAAACTGGGAAAATACATGCATTTTGTTTCGTTATTATGGACAGCTCACGTTATGGACGATTTCTTTGTGGAACGGAGGTGTCCAAATTAACGAGACATCACTCAATATACCACGAATAAGGCACCACAAAGAAGAAATTGCGGCTCTAATAACAAAATTTGTTTGCTTATAAGATAGGCGTGTGCAACGTGAGGAAACGCAATGCACCCACTATGAGCTTAATCCCAAATGATCGGTTGAAGCAATAAAGCCTTTTCAAACCACATGTCGTTAATCCGACGTCTATAGAATATTTACATCAGTGAACCAAAAAGTCAATAATTGTACCCGTCCCGTTCATTCCTTTTTCAGCCTTTTTTTCTTTCTTCGGTGCCTCATTATGAGCAAAGCACAGCAAGTTCCGTACTCTTAAACTCTGACTCCCATCGCGAACGGGGCCCAATATCGCATTTAATTGCGAAGAACGGTGCCCAAAATCGTATTTGGCCAGCATTTGAAACAAGTCATTTGAAATACTCAATTTTGAGTATTTAGATACAATATTGAGAAATACACTCTCAAATATGTCATTAAATACGGAATAGAGAAAATACTCAAAGTATTATAAATACGTATTTCAAACACCTGCATTTGAAATACTGCCCATTCCGGAGAAAATGGACTGCATGTGTTTTTTCGACTCGGTTTGTTATTGTTGTGTGTGTGTGTAAGTCGCCATAATGTGAGTTACACGCTGCTGTGTGAATGGGATTTAAAAATCGGAGCCTAAAGATAAAAGTTGGCTGCCAATTACTTTTTTTATACAGATGGTGCGAGTGCGACACAGAGCCGTTGCGAAATAGTGACGATGCAGCCACAAACTCGACTTAATCTAGTTTGTAGAAATGGCATCGCAACTTCATCCCCGTCTCTGAGACAATGACTTGTGTTGCAAGAAGCTTGACGCATGGGTTTCATCAAGGAACGTTTTCAATATCTCCCTAAAACTCTTGCAAAAAAACAAAATGCTCTTTTAACACAGAATATGTTTTATCAGCCGATTTCCATAGAGTCCTGTAACGCTTAGCTGTAACAACCGGCAGTAGCGGCCTTTCCATTGGCCGGTTGTAACAAGAAAACCGACACCGAAAGCGTTACGCCCAAGGGAACCAAATAAATAGACTTCAGCCCCACGAGCAATATTTTGAACTCACTACCTGGAGATTGTGAGCCAAGTACTTAGCCGACCGAGCTACCCATGGGGTCGGTGGTACCGCGAATACGGACCACGCAAGAGCGAGCTACGCGGCCTTTCCAGTCACGTAGCGCCACCTCACGGCGTGTGTCGGAAACGGGAGCGAATCTTCGGTAGGCGGTACCGTTCAGACGCCCTTCTCTTCTTCCCTGGAAGGCCCATCGCATCGTTCGTGCTTACCACTTTTTGTCAGCATAATCAAGCTGCATAACTTGTCTTCAGTATATCATTCCTGCTTGGGACAGTTATGGCTCATGATATGTATAAGTAATAATAATAAAAAACAGAGGTACACTGGGAGCTTTCTTATGGGTTGCAAATGCAGCATGCAAGCCGCTCATGCCTTTCAGCACGATAATCACCGCTACGTACCAGCGCGCTTCGGGATCTCGGAGGGCATGGCGCAGCGGCAGTCGAACCGGAACCGAACCGAACCGAAAACCGGAACCGAACCGTTATTTTTAGCCGAACCGGAACTGAACCGAACCGAAATCTTCGCCGCCATCTTGGAACTGAACCGGAACTGAACCGGAAAAAAATATAACGGTAACCGGTTCAAAACGGTTCACGGCAATTTTTTTTATTACAAAATGAATGTTTGAGACACAAAATTTGGCAGCTGTATTTATAAGTAGTAATCAAATTGTCTATGCCGAATTGCATGTATGAGAAATTGTAGGTATTCGTGGCGCTCTTAAATTGGCACTATGATTAATCATCTGTCACGTGGCCACGTGACGTCTTGCTATCAAGACATGCTCTCAAGTAATGTCACGTCATGTGGTCCCGTGACGTAGTCACGTCATTCACCGAGTCAAGTAAGACGGGCCGGGGAGGTGGAAGCAGACGGAACGCTAAAGAAAGAAGGATGTTTCCCCCTCTTCTTTAGCATTCCGTCTGCTTCCTCCTCGCCGGCCTAGATTAACCTCGCCCTACCTTCTTGAGTTGCAACGAACGCCGTGACGTCACATGGCATCACTTCTTCTCACCGCGAGTCACATGACAACATGATGTACTCGATTGTCATGAGAATGAGTCGAGCGCTCTGGTTTATGACAATCAGCCTCGCAAAACATTCGGGTAATGGCTCGTGTTTGATCAAAGATGAGAATAGCCGAGCTCTAACGATGTCTAAAGCTCAGCCCATGCTTTATTGTTTGCCAACCCCAGCGCATGACTATGATGAACACTGAGGGTATATAATCAGCGTCAGATCACTTGGCCGCTTGTTCTAATATTGAGTTAAGCAAGGGAAAGCTGTTTTTATACTTTACTTTTTTTGCGTCTGCTATTGAGCGGAGAGGAAAACTAAAGGGTGTTTTTGCAAGTTATCATACGTCAGGCATTAGCTCTTAGCGGTATTTATTGAAAGTACAAAAATTGTTTCACGACCCAGTGTACATGTACACATCACTGAAGCACCCAAACATGTTTTCGTTTTTGCTGAACGGTTTCAGAAAGTTGTCCCCGAGAATAGAAGTATTGGAAGGGCTAAATGTGACTTATTAATGCGACGATAGATAAAACTACAAATTTGTACAAAAGCGATACATAAAAAAATATCTTAGTGGCTTTAGGACAGCCGAGCTTTGGTGGCCGCTCTAAATCTCACAGGAGTGTAGTTCTCAAGTTCTTCCCCAAACTTTGACCACGTCCGTATTTTGTTTGAACTTCACAATTTTTAAGTGCAACAATAAAAAAAATTGAGGATTATTGTTCAAAAATGACACAAATACAATCGTCGAATTAACACGCCAAAACGCAGGAAAAATAAGTATTCTCTAGGAGAGCATCGAAAAAGATTTCTAAAAAAGGAGGTGGGGATGTAAAAACATACTGTGTTGTAAAGGTTCCTCTGCTCCGCATTTTCGGCACAGACCAGAAAGCGTGGTCCCGGAAAATTCTTTGTTAGCAAAAACACTGCTGCGAGAAAGCGCGTTTTCGTAGTGCCAGACGCTCGCGCCGTTCCTCACAACGCTGCTTCAAGCAGGAACAATATGTGTCTGCATTGAGCGCGAACCTTCTGCAGCGTGCATTTTGCACAACCGAATTTGATTTTCTCAGCAAGAACAAATCGCAATGACCACCGGCATGGAGTGCGATGACCGCGCGCACAAACCATGTTAAACAGTTCATGTTTCTGGTGAAATACGATGTTCTCAACACTATCAAAAGTTGATGTCCAAATTGTAAAGTTGTGCATTATATAGGGTGGTTCAAGTCACCAGGCTCGATCTAAAATGGACCGCAAAAATCGACGCCTGCACGTAGCCATCTAAACTTTTCGTCAAAGGTGTATTTCACAGGTCGGTTTTTTCTTGTAAAATTACAAAGCGTGGTTTTCTTTTTGTAAAAAAATAGGGCCAAGGAACTTGCCGGGGTCTACGGCGGGCGGCGACCCAGACAACAAAGTCCAGTAGCGGGGTGTGTTTGGCGTTCGTATTGATAGATGGCGCCGGGAGCAGCGTCTGAAGGTGCAGCCAAACAGCGAAAGATAGCAGACGACACGCAGACGAAATCCGTTGGCAGCAAAAGCGCCGCCGTTATGCTGACGGATTTTTTTTACTTTAGGTTTTGCTTTTATTGTTCGCACTTATTTTTTAACCGAAGGTACATTTCGAAAGGATTATATTCATTTTAATAAACCACGGTGGTCGCGAGCCGCCGCGATACGGAGGTAGCGCCATCTATCAATACGAACGCCAAACATACCCCGCTACGGGACCCCTGTCGTCTGCGCTGCTGCCCGCCGTAGACCCTGGGAAGTTTCTTGGCCTTATTTTTTACAGAAAGAGAGCCACGCTTTGTAATTTTACAAGAAAAAACCGACCTGTGAATTACACCTTTGACGAAAAGTTTAGTTTGCTACGTGCAGGCGTCGATTTTTACGGTCCATTCTAGATCAAGCCTGGTGACTTGAACCACCCTATATATCACTCGTGATGATATGCGGCAGCCTAATAAAATGTTAGAGCGCGCATAACTGATAAAGCACTGAGTTGCAAAGTGAGGGCCCAAAACAAGTTCACGAAAAACCGAATATAGCCTTAGCTTCCCGAGACAGTATTTTGGGAAATTTCGAGCTCGTGCAAAGATGTCCAAATGTGACTTATATTATAAATATATTGTCTGTCCTTCGCGCCATTTAAATGTAATTAGGAATATCATTGCATGCATCTCCATGTATTTATCTTGGCAGTAAGGTGTAGTGTATGGGATTAGTTTGAAGAATACCATTTCGTATTTATCTTTCTGCACATTTCGCGTATTTGTCTTCTGAACTATTATGTGAGCTCACAGTTGTTTTTTTGGCATATCCTGCAACCCGGTGTTTCACAATCAGCGAACAAAAAAACACGTTTCCGCAGACTCAACCACTGGCGTTTTCAAGCATCGTCCTCCCGTGTCAGTCTCAAGCGGTTATGTGAACCTCATGGAGTGAAATTTATTGATGAAAATAAAAAGCATATTTATGTACTGACTGACGATTTGACAACCTAAATAAAGAACCGATCACCTTAAAGATATACATCATAAGTACATGCACCCTCAAATTATCTTAAATATGCTCTGCTAATGTTTTCCGGCGTTTTTCTCTGATTTTGAAGCTGCTTTAAATAACTGTTTCTGACACACATTGAACATCTCAAACATATAGAGGTCTGTCATTGCATCTTTTATGTGATGAACAACACATTTATGTGAATGTGGAAGTGCTGGCGGTAATCCGTTACAAATGACAGCGTTACCTTTACGCGTTACTTTTTTCGGTAACGTAGTAACGTACACTCGTTACTTTTTCAGATCAGTAACGGGTGACGTACATACGTTACTTATTTCAAGTAATGGGTAATGCAGTTACGTTACTCGTTGAATCTTCTCAAAAACTGAGGGAAAAAAGTACACTTAAATTTGTTTTGTGTGTGTTTCTATACTTTGTGTTTCCTTAAAGGGGCCCTGCAACAACTTTTTGACTGGTTTTTAATTGGCACCGAACCTAAGCGCACTGAACGTAGTAACTTAATGAAACTTTCCTTTTCGCAAAATTCGCTTTATTTTAAACGTTATAGGCAAATTAGAATTACAAAAACAAGCAAAAAATAACCTCCTTCTTGACGTCGTAGGTCCTGGCTTGAGTGGCCGTGAACTAGAGGAGGGATAGTGAGCTCATCGAGCGCTCACGGCTGCCGCACTCCGTGTCGACGGCTCGAGAGGGCGCCACTAAAGCGTGTGTTGGATAGGCTGTATGAAGCGGGCGGCCAGGGCGGCTCGCAATGCATTTGCTGCGCGATTAAAGACTATTTCGGCATAACACTTCATTGGCCACAAACGACAGCAAACACGGGGTAAAGATCAATACAGAACGGGAGCCACTTCGCACTGCCATACCGCCAAATGGCCTTTCTACGCTTCGGGACCTTTCTACGCTCGCCGTTCACCGGCGCCTCATCCCACTAGCCCTTCCTAGTATGCGCCGTTTTTTCCGCCGCTTGGTGGCTGGTATGTCGACGGGTCATTTCTTGTTTCCGTACTTTATAAACTGCATTTGTTTCTTTTCTGATTTAAAATACTGAACAAAAACTACTTTCATACATAATTGAAACGGTTCGCGACACTTATATTTTGTATCTCGACTAAAAAAAAAAGCTTTTAGCGGCTCTGACCAGAAGTAAGCCCAGGACCAAAAACGTCACATTTTGCGCGCTTTCGGTACCGCGGGTCGCCCTCGTCGGTGGAGGAGGTTTCCGCGTCGTCCGGTTAAAATATGACGCACTGATATTTAGTTACTCTCTCCGTGCCCGCTGGCTCGCCCGAACCCCAAGAGACGTGGAAACAGCAAAAAAGGTAGACGCTTAAATATTATTGCAGGGCCCCTTTAAGTCCAGATGCAGCCGACACTACGAGTTGATGTTACCAATCAGACAGAGTCAAAATTCCACCATAATGGTGTTCGCCGTGTTCCTGAACGTTTTCTATCATCGCTGAACCAATCACAAACATAAAAGACCCAGTGACTTTCGCTTTTGAAGCTGCTTGATTAGTCTCATCAGCTCGTAGCGTCGGTGGCCTCTGGACTTAAGCTGAAACGAAGTATAGGCGCAAGTGATTACTTGTTGCACTCACTCCACATACCTTCAAAATGTTGCCTGTCTTTTCCCCACGCAAAAAGTCCCACTTCAGCAAAAAAAACCGGCGCCCGCGCCCTTTGTCTCAGTGTCAAAAAACGCTGTCGCAAAAAAAAAACCTGCTACCGTCACTCTATCAATAAAAAGTAACGTGTATTACTTTTTACTGGTAACGGCAACGTATTTCTTTTACTTTGAACTTACGTAGGTCAGTAACGCGTTCCTTTATTTTGCGAGTAACAAGTAACGTATTCGTTTACTTTTTATTGGTAACGCCTACAACGCTGGTTTGTGGGCTCGACAAAAACAAAGTACACAAGGTAGCGTGTCGGAACTATAACGATTGTACACGCAGACCGCCAGAAAGTGTCCATTTAAGTAGCTGCAATGTCGAGAAGAGTATGAAATAATACTTTGTTCTAGTTAACAACAATTCACCAACTAGCAAGGGTTAGGCTTACTTGCAAACTGAATTAACCGGCATTTTGTCAGGACCAAACCTCAAATGCCAAGTTATGCCGAAAATATTCACTTGGGTACGCGCTATTTTAAGTCAGACTCGATCTCAGTACGAAGGTACGTATATATTAGAGTGGACAATTTTGATCATCCTTTTCTGCATGATTATTCGCCTGCGTTACGGTGCTGAATGAAAACAATGTTTTGTCAGGAAGACAACCGTTGCGATTGCCACTCAGTGTTTCTATAAAAATTAGACTGCAAGGGCTTGTCCGAAGACTTTCGTGACAATTTGAATATATTATTGCTTTTAGCTAAGTTGCGTCGTCATCATATCTATTGTGAAACGTATTTCATAAACTAGATTTCACGATATATATGGCAAGGAGATGCCCATTGCATGATTTTATGCACAGTAATTATTTCCTAACTTCAAGAGCACAACTAGGATTTATCTTTTAATATTGCGACGCAAAGTTGTACCAATTAAAAGTATTTTAGGCGACCTACCAGACTAATAACCTTTGGAGTAGAGTAAAATTTACCCAACTGAGGTAAACAAATACAGTAGGTGTTGAGCTCTAGAAACACGATGTTTTGTATGTTAACCTAGCTGTCCTTTTACTTATTCATCGAAAGTCAATAATTCAGCTTCTTATTTTTGGTAATTGGAAATAAAAGTGGATTTTACGAATGATAAAAACCTATGAAGTTTCTCGTTTTACGATTGAAATAATGCCTCTTGCCGAAACAACTCGAAATATTAATTCTCAATTTAGCGGTTTAAACCGGTTCGAACCGGTTCGAACCGGTTTCGAACCGTTATTTTTGCTCCCCGGAACTGAACCGGAACTGAACCGTAAACTGTGAACCCGAACCCGAACCGAACCGATAAAAATTTCGGTTCGACACTCTGCGCAGCGGCCAATGGGAGCCCCGTCGGCGCGCCCCAGCCCATGGAATCGAAGGCGAAATCGCGGAAACTAAAAGCCTGTTCCCGCGCTTCAAACTGATGACGTCAGCTCGCTCCATGAGACAGTCAACACTTTCGCATTAATAATGATGATGACGATGATGATGTGATAGACGACGACGACGACGACGACGACGATGATGATGATAGCAATTGTTTAGGAGACTTGAAAAGACAGATGACCTCCTCCTGGTGTGTGCGTGTGCGTGTGTGTGCGTGTGTCTGAGGGGAGGGGTGGAGGGGGGGGGGGCGTTTTTCCTAGCGATAGTTTTGTGCACGGTACTGTCAGTTGGGAATGGCATTCGTCAAATTCTGATGAGGCAACCGCAAGTGAGTTTCGAAGGTTAGGGAGCTGCATGCAACATACAAGAAAATGGAGATGAAGAAGCCATCTTTTCGAAGCATGGGCTCTGCGAGCAACTGAACTGAGGCGGTATCATCTTGAACAGTAAGGAAAATGATAAGGGCTTCAATCCACGTTTTTCCCAAAAATAACATGGAGATGTTACACAGGAATGTGTACCAGTCATAACCAGACAATTATTGCCACTTTCTTGACTTGGTGCCTGTTTCCTCTGCAATACTATAGTCTTATCATAGTATAGGTTTTTGCGTGTGTTTATATTTCCTGAATGGTATTCTTTTGACATTTTTGGTACAATCTAGCTTTCATGCGGTTCTTCGCCAATTTACGCTCGAATTGCGGTCATTAGCTATAGGGCAGTTTGGTCTTCGGAAGAAGGAACAAACACATACCTGACTTAGCTGTCGCAATGATTACCAAATCCCATTTACTTTGATGGTGATCTCGTAAGTCAACTTCGCATGTGCGACGAGAAAGTATCTGAGATTACAGAAAGTCTGTAACAAGAGAATGTCA
>JAZHYW010022198.1:0-119857 GCA_037355805.1 Ixodes ricinus | reverse complement strand
TCTTTTTGGGACAAACCACACATCAAAAACATCACTTCACATAAGGCCTCCAACGCGCACATGACGGGACCCAACCAAGAAAGTGAAACAAAGACTGACTCTGTGTTTAAAGCCATAATCCCACTTATATTCACTGCTCTTCGCAAGATACTGGCCGCAACATCACAGACATCAACACTTCATCAAGTGATCAAAGCCGTCCTCACATTAGAACCCATTATTGCAATGCTATGCTAGAGCGTTTCCAAGAAAGCCTTACTTGTCAGTACAAACATTTTCTTCACTTTAACTCGAAAGCTAAATGGCACCGAACAGATGAGCCAGATCATATTGAAACTCAGCCTGTTGCTATGGAGTGGAACAAAACCTGTTCATTACAAGCCCTCTGCAGATTTATATGGTATACGCTTCGTAAAACGCTCTCATTAGATAATTTAAGGTACAAACACTTCATACACCAGTATGAATCACAGATTTCAAAGCTTCAGGACAGCAATTTTTCACCATTCGCCTGCCCACACCAATTCATCTACGATGGGAGACATTAATAGGAGGACCACCTCGCATCTTCAACCCCTCTCCTGCTCAGTTTTTCAATGGAACTGTAACGGATTGAGAACGCGACTCCCTGAGCTCCGCAAACACCTATTGGACAACGCCTACAATGCAGTAGCTCTCCAAGAACCAAGAATGTCAGCCGGCGACATGCGCATTGCGGATCATGTAGTGTACGCCAGCAAACCGCATGTGGCAAGAGGGTTTCCGCGGGCAGCACTACTAGTGCGTCGAGAGTTGCCACAAAGTGAGGTGGACCTCAATGATTTATGCACTGAGGGTGCGGAGTTTGTGGCGGTGACGGTGGAATGGAGAAGACGCCCACTCACCATCGTCTCGGCATACGTGGCCCCTAACGCACCCTGGGACACCCATGTACTTGCGGACATTCGAGTGCGAGCCAAGGGAGACCTTATAGTAGCCGGAGACTTCAATGCGCACTCACAGTCTTGGGGAGACAAGCAAGACTCCCCACGGGGACGGGAGCTACAGGCAACGGTCGATGCACTTGACCTGAGGAACATCACAAGTGGGAGCCAGACGTTTATCCGCCCTGGAGTGACGGGAAGCGTGATTGATCTCACCTTCACAACTTGGTCCCTGAGGCTCAGTGCAACCCCTCAGCCGGACAGCTGGGGGAGTGATCACCTTCCAATTGTCATTGGAAGACCGCCGAAAGCCCCCCTTAGGACTTGCCAGATAGTCGACTGGGACCACTACAGGACACTGCTTGGAGAGGCACTAGAGGGGGGATTTCCTTCAATTCAGAAACACTGTCGCGCGTCCTCAAAGAAGCCACCCGTGAAGTCAGCGTACCATTAACGCGTCCTAACCCTGACCTCGAATGGCTTAAACTCCGAGCGAGAAGACGGCGAGCCCAGCGAAAGTCGTGGGTCACCGGAAAACCGGAGGATATCCTGGCCTATAGGCGACTGGATGCCAGATTCAGGAAACACGGAAAGAAACTGGCGCGCCGACAATGGCGTCTCAAGTGTAGTACTCTAGACAGACCATCCGGAGGAAGCCGGGCTTGGAGGATGTCGAGAACACTAGCGGGCCGTCCTATTCCCCGAAACCCAGTCCTTGGAATGGCCGTGGCCATGAACCTCCAACCAACAGAGATGGTAGAACTCCTCGCGGATACTTTCACTGAAGTTCCGCTGGTACCGACAGTGGGACCGCCCCCCGAGAATTGGGACAAGTTCCGTCATCCCACGGCACCTCTGATGCAACAACCGGACACCGACTTTGCTCTGCACGAGCTGCAGTACGTCCTTGATTCCCTTCCCAGACACCGTGCGTCACCAGGACCGGATGGAGTCACCAACCAGGCCCTGAGAAACGTCAACGAGTCGGCACTCCCAGCGATGCTAGCTCTCATCAACCACGTCTGGAGGACGGCTGAGCTGCCAGACGCCTGGAGGGTAGCAACCACGATCCCACTGCTGAAGCCCGGCAAGCCCCAAGACCAGCTAAGCTCATACAGGCCGATCTCCTTGACATCATGCCTCGGGAAAGTGATGGAGCGTATGGTGCTGCGCCGTCTTGTTTACCACCTAGAAGGGGCAAGGGCTTTACCGGACTGTTTTTCGGGATTCCGGCACCATCGGAGCACGGTAGATGCAATGGGAGATATCGTCAGCTCACTGGAAGAAGCAAAAGCGCAGGGTTGGTCTGCAGTGGCCGTCTTTCTGGACGTCCGTAAAGCCTTTGATGCCCTCCCCCACAAGGCCGTCATTTCAGCTCTACGCCGTTTCGGGGTGAACGGACGTCCACTGAAATACATTTGCGCGTTTCTTAGTGAACGCACTATGTGTGTAAAGGCCGGCAACGCGGTGAGCAAACCCCGGAAAATCGTCCGAGGAGTTCCCCAAGGGAGCGTTGTTAGCCCGCTACTCTTTGCTCTGGCTATCGCGTCGCTCCCAGCGGCGGCAAGGGTTGGAGAAGAACCGGCGTACCCTATCAGCATAGCCGTCTATGCAGACGACGTGGCACTCTGGTCCACTGCTCCCAGCTACAGAAGGCAACGTATGGTATGCGCTCTCCAGCGAGCCCTGACAAATGCGGTGTATCATCTCCACCAACTGGGCTTGGCAATATCAGCCG
Organism: Ixodes ricinus; assembly: GCA_037355805.1. Lineage (NCBI taxonomy): Eukaryota > Metazoa > Arthropoda > Arachnida > Ixodida > Ixodidae > Ixodes > Ixodes ricinus. The sequence continues at coordinate 117,196 of JAZHYW010022198.1, read as the reverse complement.
AAAAAACGATTGCGCTGAGCTACGCTCCAAAGAGGCCAAGCAAGTTCATGCCCACACTACGCATTGGGGACACTCCAGTGAAACTGGCGAAAACGGCCACATATCTTGGCGTCACGTTGGACTCGAGGCTATCCTGGGGCCCAGCAATGAAGGAAGTGCTTCAAAAGATGCGAACCCATACAAACATCCTCCGGATGCTCGGCGGAACTACCTGGGGAACCTCATCTCACATGATGCTGCAACTGTATAGGGGGCTCATCCTGGCCCGCCCATTGTACGCCCTACCTTTCGCCACACTCAGTGCCAACCAGCTCAAAAACATTGAACAAGCGCAACGCGTGGCACTCAGGATTTGCCTCGGAGTTCCCCGCACGGCCTCGTCTCGACATACGCTCACAGAATCCAGGATCAACTCTGTAGAGAACATCATGCAAGAACGGGCGCTGGGCCATCTGACTCGAATGAGCAACTGCGACTCGACCATCACGCTCCTAATGAGGATCGCCGAGCGCGCGGAATCAAGACTAGGAGCGCACCTCTGCACTCTTGGTGACATAGCTGGCACACCAGGACCACTCGCTCCACTCCCAGAGCTGCACAAAGAGCCCCACCCTCTGCGGATCAGCCTTCATATCCCTGGACTGAGGACCAAAAAGAACGTGGCAGTGGTCGTAGCAAGGCAGCTTACGGAAGATTACTTAGTTACCCAGTACGATGGGTGGACCCGAGTGTACACCGACGGATCAGTGGACCCCTCCGGAGGCACAGCAACAGCAGCGGCTTTCTTCGAGGCAGCCGCTGTGGGTACCAGTGAGCGCCTGGCTCACCAGGCATCCTCCACCACGGCAGAACTAGCAGCCATACGGCTCGCCCTCTGGGGTATTCGGACAGGCTGCACACAGGCCTTACGCTGGGTCATCCTGAGCGACTCAAGATCAGCCCTCGAGCTGCTATCTAGGCTCGAACGGGCCACGCCCCTGGCCCGTTCAATCGCACAGGATGCGGTTGAGCTTCAGCAGAAAGGCAACGACATTGCTTTCCAATGGCTCCCAAGCCACTGTGGCATTAGAGGGAATGAAGTCGTTGATTTTCTAGCAGTGCGGGCTCACAAGGACCCCGGGTGCCCGCTTTCAACCGTTCCCCGCTTCTCAGACGCCAAGCTCCTTGTGAGAAGAGCCATCGCCCTACAGCACCCGGACCCGGCAGTGGTGGCGGGTACCTTCCCAGCTCGGATACCGCGCGGCTTCGACCGCCCAACTACCGCAGTAATGCACAGATTACGGACCGGAAGCGCCTTCACCCCGGCGTGGATAAGTCGCTTCAGGCTCAATGTTGACCCCATATGCCAGACCTGCGAGGAAACGGCCGACGCCGAACATCTCCTCCTGCACTGCAGTGATCACGACGAGGAGCGCACCAACCTCCGTGATGCCTTTTCCCGCTTAGGTTTACCTAGTACCAACTTGGAGGAACTCCTGCGTCCAAGAGCCTCACGAGCTACTACGGACAAGGCACTCAAGAGTGTAGTCAGCTTCCTGAGGAGCGCGGAACTCCTCGAGATTCTCTAGGAGTTCCAAGAGATATGGGTTGCTTGCGGCTCCTGGGGCTCCTGGAGATCTTACATCCAGAGGTCTTCAGGAGTTTCAGGAGTCGCGATTCTGTACAGAAAGCTGTAGGAAAGTCAACACTCTGAAAAAATCCCCTTCCCCCTCCCCCTCTCTACTTCTCTATCTCTTTTTTCCCTTAATTCCCTCTCCCATCGACAGTGACATGTGCGCCCAAAGCGCAACTAACAACAACGTCGATTTCCTAATAAACATCGCTTCAACAGCAATATGGCCTGGCGCGTGTTGCGCGTGTATCGGCCAACGCACGGTTTCCAAACAAGCCCACGCGAGCTGTGGGCACTGCGCGTGCCCAGGGACCAGATTCACGTGAAGTGGAGCGTCTACGCATGCACCCTGATAATAGCAGCGCCCAGCAGCGGTGTGACGTCAGGACCGCGCGTGTGTGAAAGCTTGGACTTTTCGTGTTTGCGGCAGTGCAGATGCAGTGGCTTTTCTTGGTGCCATGTTTGCCTGCGCTTATGGCACATGCAGCGCCATGGCACATGCAGCGCCATGGCTTGGTGCATCATTTGCTTGCACTTACGGCAGATGCAGTGGAATTTCTTGATGTGTCATTTGCGTGCGTTTGTGTCAGATGCAGCGGCATGGCTGCGGTGTCGCGCCCGAGGCCTAAGTAGCAAGCAAGCGGCTGCAGACGACCTTCTTATTAATGTAACTTATGTTTATATAGACAAACACTGACACCCCTTCAAAAATATTTTTTTTCATTTTTTGCCAGGCGATATATTACGGTGTCGGAAGACTACCCAATTAATATTTTGCAACAAAGTCACGTGTATTTTTATTAAAGCCAAAAAAACACAACTGCTCCAAACCCAAACTGAAACTCGCTTACGGAGGTCGGAGAGGTGAAGAGGAGAGAGTGAGTGGCGGCAGTCACGTCGCTACACCCGACCGTGCGCTTTTTTTTTATTTTTTTTTTTTTTTTTGCGCGCAGCACGAGACTTGTGTGGCGGGAACCGTTTTCCGTGCGATTCCTTTGCAGTTATGTTTGTTCCGCTCGCTGTTCTGCAGTTCAAGATGAGTTGTACATTGAAGAGTTGGAAATGAGTAGTGAGTGCCCGTGATGAATTTCCGTGATTGGCTCCGAAAAGAATACCCCCAAGATGTTGCGTGAAGCGCTGCCTGCCTCACATGTCCTGCGTCCGAAAAAAGTGGCATTGTGCGGCAGAGTCTGCACAAGTTTCCGAAAGATCAACGGGATCGGCTCCTGTAGAACATTTACGGGCACTTTGGAAAGCGGACGTTACCCGATTTATATGTTCCTTGCATTTTGTGGAAAGTGATTACATTGTGTTCGCAGGTGTCAAAAAGGAAATCCCATACCATTTAGTTCTGCGGCGTTTCGTCCACAACATTTGTTGTTTTCAGTGATAATTAAAAAAAAAAAACTGTAAATATTGCAAAATGTAAAAAATAAAAAAAAAAACGGTACGCTTACACAAGGGATTGATCCCGGTTCCGCCGCGTGTGGAGCGCACATCTTTCCACTAAGCTACTGGGGAATTTTTTTTTTAAAGTCTTTATTACATGGTTATATACACGAGAGAACCGTGTACCATTTACATTATATACAAAGCGTAAAACAAACGAAAGAATTGAACGGTCACATACGCTGCAGACAGCGGCGTAGACTTTCCATTTTCCGTGGGGGGGGGGGGGGCTGAAGAGTTCTCCGGGGGGGGGGGGGGGTGCTGCGCGTTACTTCTTCGCCAGGACTGGAGATTGAAGCTAACGAAAGCACGCTAGGATTCCATTTCCCATGTATTTTGTCAATAAAGGCAACGTGGGCGTTATTTTGTTTACATGACACTACTAGAAGCTCATTACATGGCACGTAAACAGCGTCTCGGTAAGGATCATGGCCCGGGCCCGGGGGGGGGGGCTCGGCTCTCCTCCAGGATCTCACCAAGGGGGCACGGGCTCCGATGCCCCCCGAAGTCTACGCCTATGGCTGCACGCATGCTAGCATGCTTGCAGCGTCCTTGCGTAACGCATGAGAGGCCGGTTGCACTATTTCTCCACGGGGAGTGGTGCCGTCGGGGCCGAGATGCGCTCTGATTGCAAACCGAAACTTAAAAACCCGTCGAATTTGCGCGGTTTTTCAGAAAGCCGTAAAACGCTTCGCGTGCCTTCTATCGTTCTGCAATTTGCTTGATTTAGTGTTTTCGATGATGCTGAGCAATTTTCTAATTAAAAGCATGCCCTTAAACACAATATTAAAAAGTTATTTACGTAAAAATAATTACAATCTAATTATCCCGGACTTTAATAATTTTCCTAAATGGGCCCTGGCCCAGGATCAAAACGACACAAGCCTTTTTTTGTTGTGACCCGTAGTTTTCGCAATATCGAATTTGTCCACCTTCCGTGAAACACCCTGTATCTATATAAGTTGTTGGCCTGCCTAGCTTCTAAGATAGTTCTGCCTCTATCGACGCTATAGCCTCCTAGCCTCACTCACGGTTTTGCGCGTTGAACTCGCCTTCGATAATAATTGGGTCTCGTCTGCTAGCTCGCATAGATTGCGGATCGACCCCGCCATTTCACCGTCCTTTAGGTGGCTCCCGGCCTGATGCAGGCCAATCCAAGTACGGGAATGGGGTCATCTCTTGTACCTGACTGAAGCTACCTCCCGTTCGTCCGAGCAGAGTCGGGCAGTGTCGAGTTGAGCTTGCGTTACGCGCATACGAACGCCAATTGCCCCTCATTCTTTCTTCACTGCGAGGGTTTTCCCCCTGTAGCTGAAAGCAGACTTGATCGTTGGCGTCGCGTATAAGCTGTATGCGGTAAGCGTCATATTTGGTGTCTTTCTTAGTTGTAGGAGCAGGATGTCCGGTGGTTCCTGTTTTTTTTAAACGGAATCTTATTCCCGCCGTTCTTCCGGAGAATATGTTTCCAATCTATAGGTTGCTTTTTTGAATCTTTTTCTTTCTCGAATACAGACCTTTTATTTAAAAAATCAGCAGAACCCATCCTTTGGGAATGATTATCTACGTTAATGCGAATAGCATCAAACGGTGCGGAGTAATGCGCGTTCGTCAGGTGGCCGGCACACTCTAGATACGCCAGCCCACTCTTGAGGCGATTCTAAATTTGTTGACACTTTCACAGCCCTGCGCACGATCTCCGCGGCCCAGCACGTGCGTTTGTGTCACTTAGGAAGGCGAGCAAAGCACGCGCCATACGCACAAACACTCAAAATGGTACCGACCAGACTTTCTGGCGTCTCAGCTAGTCTCAACCAACGGTACTCTAAACGTTTGTTTATATCTTTACCATAGGACGCGCTTACAGCGCTGTCACAGCTACCGGTGCGCGGCGTTCCATGCACGAGGGCTCATTCCGCTCTCGTGAGGCTGAGCACGGCCGCTAGCTCACCTTCTCCCGCGCTCGGGAGAGGGTGATGTAGCGGCCAGTGCTCAGCCTCACGAGAGCGGAATGAGCCCTCGTGCATGGAACGCGCGCGCACCGGTAGCTGTGACAGCGCTGTAAAGCGCGTCCTATGGTAAAGATATAAACAACCGTTTAGAGTGCGTTGAATGACTGCCTTCATAGCTCTGTGGTTAGCGCGTCTGCCTGCTGATCAAAGGGTCAACGGTTCGAATCCCAGCCGGCGCCGGTCTTTTTTATTTATTTATCGACCCGCGGCGTAAGAGGTTAGATAGCCAGATAGATACATAGACGAAAAGTGCGTGAAGTAGCCAAAGAATGCTATTCGCATTAAAAAATAGGAACGTGAAAGCTAGCACAAATGCGTTCTGCGGAAGTGAGTTATACGGCCAGGAGGACATTACGTTCAAGAACAATTGTGCTCTGTGTATGTTCATACAGCCGGAAGTTAAGTCAACCCCAATGGACGTCTGGGCCGGCTTGCAGAGCAGCGTCTCAGCTGAGACTGCGTGAAAGAAAGCACTGCCAAAGCCAGCGCACGAGCTGAGCGGGACTCAAGCTGTGTCTCAAGACGCTCGCGCGCCCCAGCCTTTGCAGTGCTTTCTTTCACCCAGTCTCAGCTGAGACGCTGTTCTAGCAAGCCGGCCCTTAGAATCTCAGCTGTAGATGAGCAATTTAGCCAGTGCAGTACAACCGCTAGCCTGGGGTCTTTATCGTGAACCAGGCGTGTTGTACGACTGCATGCGGTACGATGCTCATCCAGGTAAAACGGATGGGGGTGGAGATTGAACTCAGGATCTCTGGTTCTGCAGCGCGAGCATTCGCTCCTCGTGCTCCGATCTGGTGTGCGCTAACCCACTTAGCCACCGATCCCCCTTATGTTAAAAAATATGCAACGAAAATGTGATTAATTAACAAAAAATGCACTAATTACTGTTTATAATTTTACATTTTGGGGCATATATTTTATTAAAGAAATGGGGCAGTCAGGGTTGAAGGGCAGCCCAGTTTTTAAAAATCCTGGATCCAGCACCCAGTTGGAGTTATTCGTTCTAAATTATTGTTCAGGAAATCTGTCGATATCAGAAACTAAAGACGCGATTCCCGCCGGAAGGACAAACTCGTTTGTCGCCGGAGGGTCACTGTTAAGGACGAAATTTGCGTCACAGCGCACCGGAGCTGGTTGCAATCGGTGCTTAGTGGCTGGCGAACTAAAGCGATAAGCCACCTTTTCGGCCGCGACAAGTTACTTTGCTTTGCTGCGCGATACCACCGAAAAAAGATGTTCTGTGTGACTAATCTGAAAACGTCAAACAGTATCTATCGGAGACGCGAGCGAATAATCCTGAAGTGACACATATACTTGCACGTGAAAGTGACGCTGCAGACGCATCAGTATTGTTAGTATTAAAAAGCTAAATTTATTCGCACGGAAAACATACAATCCCAAAATGTGATTGGGACCTTTCAGGATCATGGCAGAGTCATAAATTGTGCTGCTCAGGACAAGAGCGCCTCCTTGGCGTCGAGCTATCTTCTGCTCTGAGGTTTTGACGCAAAAGCGCTGTTGCATGCTTAGCTGTGCTGTCTTGAGTGTACATCGGTAAACTGTTCTGCAATGGCTATTCCGACGGGCTTCAGGTATTCAGTCACAGCAAAAAGTGGACATGGTCCTGGTATGCGCTGGGATATGAACGGCAATTTCTGAGTGACCACACGTCTGTACGCTGCTGGTTTCCCTGATCTCCGGGTTCCTGACATTCCCAGTTTACGAGTGTCTTCACGAAGTTTCGGAAGACAAGTTCTGTACATCACAGAAAGTGCAGAAGGGGTCGTTGTCGTAAGTGAAAAATAATGAAATTGATGTCCTTGCCTACGTGAAAGTCTACCCACACGCCCGCCAGAATCTGAGAGATTGAGCATGAGTGCGGAAGCAGCGTCACTTCCGTCTGGAATGTGCTACGAAAGCATAACCTTCATTTGTAGCCAATTTGTATCTACATCAGGACTTCACTGAAGCAGGCTTTGAAAAAAACGGCTTGAGTTTTGTAACTGTTCTAAATAAAGCGAAGGAGGACAATGACTTTTTCAACAAAGTAATTTGGACCGATGGAGCAAAATTTGCCGCGACGGATCTGCGAACGTGCACAATGCGCACTTCTGGTCAACGAACCCACATTGTTTAGGAAAACACAACCATCAGGCTTGCTGGTCTGTCAACGTCTGGTGCGGCATCCTCGGCAACAAGATTATTTACCTTACTTTGTGAAAGTTAATCTTACCGGCAGAAAGTTCACAGCGAATGTCCCTAATGGATTCGTTGATGTCCTTGCCTGCGACCTTCGACTGCAAGATCTGCGACAGACGGGGTTTCAGCACGATGAAGCACCAGCGCATTTCTTGTCTGGCGCTCGAAGTTGGCTGGACAACAATTAATCCTGTTGTTAATTGGCTGGACAACTCCACTTGACTGTTTTCGGTGGTGTCACATGAAAACCAGAATCTACGTTACCGCCTCGACGTTGTGAACTTCAAACAAAGAATCGTCAGTGCGTGTGCAAGCATCAGTCCCGAAATAATTGGAGCCGAGCTCCGAGTTCAATGGGAAAGCGTTTAATGGTTTGCACTGCAGCTGAAGGCAGGTACTTCGAGCATTTATTTTGACTTTGCCTTTCAGACAGAAGCGATTTATTTATTATTGCTAAAAGGTATAGTTTTGTGAATGAAAAATAAAAATAAACCAGTTTTGGTCGTTGAATTTTTTATTTAGGATATTTGTGGCAGTGTTGGCGGTAACGCGTTATTTTTGGGTAATATAGTAACGTACTCGTTACGTTTGTAAAACAGTAATGAGTAACGTACTTACTGTCACTTCTTTCAAATAACGAGTAACGTAGTTACGTTAGCAGTTACTTCTTCCCAAGATCTGGAAAAAAGTACACTTAAATTTTTTCGTGGTTCTATAATCCGTTTTATCTTAAGCCCAGGCGCAGCCGATGCTACGAGCTGATGGTTCCAATCAGACAGTGTCAAGAGGGCACCATCATATGCTGTTCGCCGTATTTTCGTACGTGTTATAGCATCGCTGAACAACCAACCATAAGCACAAAAGGCCCAGTGACTTGCGCTTTTGCCGCCGCTTGATTGGTCCCATTAACTCGTAGCTTCAGCTGCGTCTGGACTTAACCTGAAAGGAAGTTACGCGCCAAGTCATTAATTACTGCCTTCATTCCACATACCTTCAAAGTTTTGCCTGTATTTTCCCCACCCAAAAAGTTCCACTTTAGGAAAAAAAACAACGCCCATACTCTTAGTCCCATTGACGCGAAACGCTGTCGCCAGAAAACGCTGTAACCGTCAATTTATAAATAAAATTAACGCAAAAGTAACGTGCATTACTTTTTATCGGTAACGGGAACGTTGACGCGTTCTTTTTATTTTGAGGTAGCGTAGGTCGAGAACCCGTTCCTTTATTTCGCAAGTAGGGAGTAATGAATTTCGTTACTTTTTTTGGTAACGCCTAGAAGGCAGGTTGTACGAGCTTTGTTGAAGTTCGGTCGACAACATTCTTTTTGAAGATTCCTAGTCCGACTAGTAAACTGGTCTCAGTCTACTAGGCGAATTGGTGGTCGGAATAGATTTTGTGGTCTTCGGTGCTGCATGTCGCCCTAAAACATAGAGTAATGCTGTTTTTCTGTTGTTGTTATTGTTTTTTTTTTTGGGGGGGGGGGGGGCAGGTCATTCCGGAAATGTTAAAAACTCGGCACCGTATGGGTTATATTTTCACACTATCCTATAGCCACTTTTATTCTACCGTATCTTTTTGTTTATTATAGGTAATGTCTTTTGCACTCTATGGCGTTGGCAGCCTTTGCGTCATTGAAATCAAAGCAAATTATAATTTAGTCAATCGCAGCTTCTGCTATTAGCGGATCACTGACAGAGTATCTCCGCTCTTCAGAAAACTATATCCTTCTCCAGCATCCTGCTGAGTTCATCGCCACCTGGAAATGGACCCGAGTCATTTTTATGAGAAACGGCACCCCGTTAGTTAATCTGAAATAAAGCTTCTAGCCGATCTAAAAAGAAACGAGTAATTTTTCTTTAAACTGCCATTTGTGATTACGTTGACTGCGACTGACTTTGAATAAACATGCGTGTGCGATCTTCGTGTGCCGAGCTTTCATTGGTCTTGTGCGCGACCAGAAGTGCCACCGTGATGTTTCACGACAAGCCCAGAGCTCACTTTACTTCGTTTGTTTTAAAGTCCTAATACAGACGACGCTACGCGCTGATCGGACCAATCGAACGGCATCAAATACGCTAGTCACTGGGCCTTCCCTGCACATGGTTGGTTCAGCGACACAAGACACCTACAAAAACATGAGTTTAACTTTCTTTATATGTATTCTGCTTCCAGCGCTGGAAATGAATGCCAACTCAAAACGCCGTTTGCTTAATTTTGTTTAGCATCACGGGTCTCAAGGTTTTCCCGTGTTGTTTCGTAAAAGTTCTTCGGATAAATCTTCAAGATCAAATCAATCGTTGTCCCGACGTCACGGGTAAACAATATAAGAGGACGTCAACTGGGCAACAAATTATTCCGCCGTTAAAGGTAAAGTAAATATTTTTTTCTTTTTTTTGCTTTCAACACTGTAGGTTAATGTGTCTGCATCATGACATCTTAAAACCCTAACAATTTGCGTAAGTGCGAAACGTCTGTACCCGAAAGGGTTAACTAATCTGTTGGACGGCGCGCGACCAAAAGCGCGAAATAGCACGCAATCCTTGTGTTGAAACGTCTTTCTAGCATGAGTGCTCGTTCAACGAAAGCGCGTTTCAAAGCGGCCACCTCGTGTTTGCAGCCTTTGCTGCTTTGTAATGTTCAGGGTGAACGGAGTATATTACAATAAACTTGACACGAATGGAGTTGGAGCTGGTAATAACTTCAAGAGGTACATAATGGAAGCCTCAGAGTGGTGGCGGGAGAAAGCATTACTCTAAGTGTAAAATAAAGTTTAACAACTTTTTATTGTTGTAATCCCCGTCATACCAGAAGAAAAATAGCATGTTTTTTTAGTTAGTTAAAAACTTGATTTTTTTTTTCTTTCGAGTTTTGACTTCATTACAACAAAACATTACTGTCCTAGATTTAGTTTATTATTATTTTTTTTTTGCGTTCTGATTTTGTAGTAATGAAAAGTTGCGTAGCATGGCGATCGAAGTGGAATGTAAAAAGCAAGCTCAATTAACGCTTCGTTTTGTTAAAAAGAGCACTTCTTTTTGCTCCTGTTCAGCCTTATATTAATATCTTGCTTGATGACTTTGATCTAAATACAAATCAAATGTACATACAAAGTATAAAATATTGAACGAATGGTTAATAAAAATACGCTCTGGATTATTCTTCCGGGAAAAATTTGATTTAAATCTCATAGTAAAACTAATCGGATTAAATCCCAATTTAAATCCCAATTTAAATCATAATCATTTGTATTATCTACATTGCTTGGCTTTACAAAAGCTTGATCTCTTGGCTGTACGTAGTCTGAGAGTGTTTTCATAGGGCGTTGTTTAACTGCCTCGATGAGAGAAAATAAAAGAAATCGCTCAAAACAAAAACAAACTGCCTCTCCGATTTTTTTTGTGCTGAAGTAATTACCTTACTATGCTGTTGACTTGCCGCAAAAGGCATAATGTCCAACTTCTTGTATCGAGAAAGTAGTTAATCAAACAATATATACAAATGTATATATTGTAAGAGTGCATAGGTCGGTGTTGTGGGCACACTAGTGCATGGGCGTCAGCCTTCCCCCAACACCAGCACACCTGTGTATTTCTACCTGTCAAGTGCAATAAATAATATCAATATCAATATCAATGTGAAACCAAAGGTCCCATGGCGGTCGTTTCAGAATATTCCAAACGGTTATGTTCAATAGAGGTACACATGTTACTTAATAAGATATATCATCTAAAAAAAAATTCCCTGTTTAGAAAACACGTGGGCGGAACGAGTTCCAGTTTCGGCGGAGTTATTTCGTGAAAGTGGATATTTGTGTACTTCATACTTAAGTCCATCCGTGCTATTCCTACAGATGTGCTTTTCCGCAGCCCGACCCTTAATGCCGCAAAGCATCCTTCCGGCAGGAATGTCATCGGGACTTCCGTGCACAACGAACTGCGGGCGTTATACAGCTCCGTTGCCTGTCACTGTAATACATAATGCCGCCACCATTGACAAGTCTCCATTTTAGTAACACTTGGGATAGACGCCATTTATCTTGTCATGAAAGCTTCAACACTAGCAGGACAAACTGTAAGCAAACCCTCAGTGCCTGGGATAAAAAGGAAAGCGACGAAGACAGGGCACGACATTTTTTCATGTATTGTCTTTGTCTTTTGTGTCGATTTTATTTTATTTCTGTAGCTCACCAGCACGCATCAACCTTGTCGGCTCGAAACCTTATAGTGTCTTACAGTTCCGAGCAATCAAGATAAAAACGAAATAATTTATTGCACAACCTCGCCTTCAAAGCTCGTTGCAATAGTTTTATACGTCCATTCATAGCCTGTTAATCTTCCTGGTGCAATGTAACATGCCCGGGATGTTTCCCGAAGTTTTATAGTAACACGAACTATTGGTGCTACTTTCGAAATGAACTCTAAATTTGCCTGGGGCATCTTTGTTTTTATTTTTTATTGTATTGATTGAACGCCCAACTTCAGTGTGAATCTCTAGTCGGAAATAGAGGTTGCGTCCAGTTTTGTCAAAGCAACCCATCCAGACACAACACAGTCTATATCATTTCGACTAGACTGCAAGAGCATGGCATTGCTGTGTATGAACAGTTCGAATGTCCCTGATTGAGTTCCTGCAGCAAGAGTCACTATACCGTGTTTAGGAAGGTCCCCCGAGTTATGAATTCGTGGGCTCTGTAATATGTGGTCCGGAATATCGAGATTGACGCGGAATTTCGCTTAGTCACGTGGCACTGATTAATGACGAAATATACCATAATAATACCGGCGTAAGAGTAAAAAGACAATTTTGTAGGAAAAAGAAAAGAAAAGAAGCTGTTGTCCGAACAGAAAGGTTAGAGTAACTTAAGCGCGAATCCGGCAGGCTGTGGGTTATAGTGCGCCTTTTTTGGGGGGGTTCAATGACTGCACAATAATGCTGCGACGTCGAGACGTTAAAAAAAAAACACGTTGCGACGGTATTTCCATGGAGTGTATAACGGAAAGTAAGAGATAGATGTTTTATTGTATAATTATTTTCCTCCGGCAATGAGGCGTGCGGTCTCGGGCAGAAATCCCGTCGCTGCTGGGGGTACCGTCCATGCCACACCGCATTGTGGGACAGGAGCGGCGCCCACGCGAGAAAAGTGCGGGTACGAGACTATGCTGGTGGTGGTCTTCCCGCGTGCGACGCCTGAACGAGCGTGCTTGCTTCTAATGTAAGGCAGCAGGGCCGTGGTCGAGGAGAGATAGGAACGTAAGCTTCGGCACGCCACTGAGGACAGCGGACCCTTTGCCCCAACCTTGCGAGACGGCGGTACGCTGCGGGAAAGCATTAACCGATTTCGCCTCGCGTGCACACGCACAGGGCCTACCAGAGTTTTTTCACGGGGCGTGATCCCCGGAATTTGCCCTTCTCTCTAGGATCCCTCTCCAGTGGCGGTCGTAGGCACTGGGGAGGGGCTGATGGGCTTCTGTATGACGCAACCGCATCGCGCACGCCCAGCCCTACAGATTTTCCAGACGTCGAGCTCTTTCACTTAATCAGATGTCAACAGGGTAAATGGACCTTTTCCGAGAAGCGCTCTGCGCACGCGTGAGCGCCCGATGCCAAGCGGCGGAAGTTGGCACCAAAAATCGAGGAAATTCGGAAGGAGGCTGTAGATCAGCGAGTAGAAAACGTAATTACAGCATACATATAATTGTGTTACGCAAAAAAGAAAGCGGACGGAAAGAATAACACGACGTTCAAGTGGACGCCACGGATGCCCCACTTGGAAGTCGCGTTGGGCAAGCCCCGCTGCTCAGAGAACGAAGAAACTGGTAGCGTAGCTCCCATTATCGATTGGTAGCGCAGGTAGGTCCCTTCCTCGATTTTTAGTTCGTGCAGCCACCGCCTGGTGCCGTCGGTATGTGAAAAAGGTCTATTGGAAGCTCAATTTTGTCTTAATTGCGGTGGCATCAAATGCGTCTAAAATGATTTCTCATATTGCAGCTCTAAAGAGGATGCTTATCCAATGCAGTAGTCATCGCCCACCAGTGATCACAAGAACGCGCATCAGCCCAACACCTTCTTGTATGGTGCCCAGATCGCGCCTCTAACTCTCGTGTTTGCCGCGTCCTCCTTTTAGTTTATTTCCGCTTGATTACGTCATATAAGTGTCATGCTGTTTCCGGCCGCGATTCCTCTGGTGGCACAGTAGCTGAGGTTGATACGACAAATGTGTGTACTGCTGTGGATGGCTCTTCAACTTTACAGCCCAGGGAAATTACTGGGACAGCTTCACGACAGTTGAGACACCTCGATGATGGCGACACTAGCGTTCGCTTGGCCATTTTGCCCGAACGTCTGCAACCAACCTCCAGGATCGCGACATTCAACAGCATGGCATAGTGTGCCTCTATTTGAGAGTGGTTTCAACTGCTCGGTCGGAGTCACGTGGTTTATGTGCCACGTCTGCATTACTACAGGGTGTCACAAAAGAAAATTTACACAGTCTTCTTTCCCGCAAGAATAAACAAGGCATCGCCGAACACTCATTCTCCGCCCAACGGTAGAGCTAGAGGTCACAACCAGATGCCAAAGTTTCAGCCCGATCCGATAGCTTAATCAAAAGTTATAAGTGATTTTCTGAAAATTTCAATGGGAAAATGGAGCCCATTTTTGCCCGTTTTCGGTTTCTGGCGCCATAGAGCCCCATGTGTTCGAAAACTCCGTCGGCCGCCATTTTCCCATTGAAATTTTCAGAAAATCACTTATAACTTTTGATTAAGTTATCGGATCGGGCTGAAACTTTGGCATCTGGTTGTGACCTCTAGCGCTACCTTTGGGCGGAGAATGAGCGTTCGGTTTTGCCTAGTTTATTTTTGCGGTAAAAAGACCGTGTAAATTTTCTTTTGTGACACCCTGTAGTTGCGGAGAGGCGGCGTAATAGTCTGGCGTCTCCAAGCTTTGCTGTGCCTCTCTGCTCACCAACTTTATGCCACATGGCAAAGCTCGCATTGGCGCGTTTAACCAATCTGCGCAGGTTTTGTACGCCATTAGAGTGCAAATGCTTCCCCCATGGTTTGAGTTCTCCTCTCTTAAATCTAGGCTCTCTAGCATGACGCTCCTGCACCAGACAAGTGCTGCCAATTTGGAATCACTTTCTATGTATGGGCGGTGTAAGGCGGTTTCAAAACGCCTCTTCACTTCCGGTAAGCCGCGGTCCGCCATGTTGATTAACAGCGTCTTCCACTTTTCCCATCAGTTTGTTAAATAATGGCGTTATTTTGTGGTACGTTTGGTGAAGGGCACAAGCATGGCAAGTGACTCTGTGGACGACAGAACTTAGTAAGAACAACCGGAGACGTATTTGGGCTGCATAAACTCGTGCTTTCTCGCCTCTTTTTTTTTTTTTTCAGTCTCGATGATGCGGCACTTAACGGAACCATTTTGTCCGCCAACCAGCTTGTTCATCGCAGGCTCCACTTAAGTCGAAATAAAAACCTCAGTGCATAAAATTTCAGTACCAACCGATGGTTTTTCATGCTCCCGACTACTCGAGCGATCTGAAAATCACCACCACCGTGGACAGTGAAACATAGGGTGAAAGTTCACCAACATGGCGTCCGGCAAGATTTTGAGCCGGAAGTACGCCACGTGAAACCGCCAGTCAGAAACACCTTCCAGGCAACTTTCACATCGGGGCAGTCGGCAACGAAGGTTGACCTCATGATCTGCTGAGTCGGCAGCGCGAGGTTAGGCTTACTGCGCAGAGCTCACGCAGACGAGTAAAAAAAAAAGAAAAAAGACGAGGCAAGCTTCCTGGTTTCGTTTCGTTTGAGCAGTGCGGAGGAGCCGTCCCCAGCTGCTGCTGCTTTTTTACTGAGGCCAGCTTGAGCGCGTTACAGAATCGTTGTCGTCTCAGGGGCGGCCAAGGTCAACGGCGACTGGAGCCCGGCGCGTCAGCGCCTCCAGCCCTGGGTCTGGAACTTCCGGTTGGCGCTTCCCGCGGCCGTCTCGATTGACCTGGCCGCCGGGTCCTTGTTCTTTTGGCCAGCGCCGACGGGGACTGCCGGAAGAAGGGGTAGAAGCTGCTGATGTCCGCCGCCGACGGGGGAAACCGAGACCGCCACTCGAGGGCCGCCTCCAGGGCTGCAAGGAGCCGCCGACGGCTGTCAAGGGGTACACACTGCGCGACACTGCTAAACCGTAGTTACACTGATCATATATCATACAAAAGAAACACAGTTTTCGCCGCAGACATGATGGCAGAAGTATATCTGCGGAAACGCCTCCCGACTGTTCGAATCATGTTTGCTTCATAAAAATATATGCTTAAAACATGCCTGTAGACAGTGTTTTATGACCAGTGGACCGTCATACAAAGACATGCTAGAGACACCATCATCAAACTGTCTTTCGTAGGATGTGTTAGCAGTTTGACAGCGGCTTTACTGAGAACACGACATCGGTGCTTTTTTCGCTTTTTACTTCGAATGGGAGTTGGCGGGCACCAAGACTTATATCGGAGGTCCCCCAATGAGAACTTTCTATCACACCGAGCAGGTCGTTTAAAAACGTGTCTCTTCGCGCGTGAGAGGGGTAGTTGGCCCAGGAGAGTGATCAAGTGTGCGACTACTAAGCTCCGCGCCCGCAACAGTTTACTCCTCGATCGGGAGAAGACGTCTCGGCTTCTCGGTCGAAGGTTCCTCGCTCGTATTTGTGCGTCTGTCCTTTAGTTGCGAGTCGACAAAACAACGCATCCTTCAAGGTTATTTCTCGTCTATTTCTCAAAAGTTGAAACCTAGTCTCGCAAAAAAAACATCGTTGATTTTCTGAAAGTTGTAGATAAGGTAAGACACCCATTGCTAGGAGCACCAGACAACGCCGGCGGGTCGAACGCCAAATCCTGACGATAGTGGTCCCTGTGCGCGAGGTGCGGGCGAACATTTTGGTTGCTCTGATTGAATGGAGACTGTGGGCGGAAACAAGAACAACTAGCCTGTAATGTCTAACCACTAACCTTCCAGTCAACGCTTTGTGCTCAGACGACAGCTCACCTTATGCGCAAGAAAGAGACGAGCTTGCTCGCCGCAGAGTCACGTACAGAACGAAAACGGCAGGGAGGTCTTTGAATGGACCTTTTTCACATACCGACGGCACCAGGCGGTGGCTGCACGAACTAAAAATCGAGGAAGGGACCTACCTGCGCTACCAGTCGATAATGGGAGCTACGCTACCAGTTTCTTCGTTCTCTGAGCAGCAGGGCGTGCCCAACGCGCCGTCCAAGTGGGGCATCCGTGGCGTCCACTTAAACGTCGTGTTATTCTTTCCGTCCGCTTTCTTTTTTGCGTAACACAATTATATGTATGCTGCGATTACGTTTTCTACTCGCTGATCCACAGCCTCCTTCCGAATTTCCTCGATTTTTCGTGCACACTTCCGCCGCTTGGCATCGGGCGCTCGCGCGTGCGCAGAACGCTTCTCGGAAAAGGTCCATTGCCTCACCTCCAGCGCGAGCTTCCTACCTTTGATAACACTTGGGCGTTTCGTGAGCTTCAAACACGCACGCGCAATGAAAGCACGACGGAAGGCAACAAGTGTGTGCTGGAAGTCGTGCATCCGAAGAGACGTCCTTGCTGTTCTCATTCTGTTAGTGACTATAATAATTTTGATGAGAGATGACGGTGAGCATCATCAAAACATCAAACATTTGACGTTTTGATGCCAACGAGTTCTTGAAAAATCGTGTGCCTACAAAATAAGCGAAAGTTTTGGAAGACAAATAGGTAAACTGGGGAGTCGTGGTTCCCGTTGGCACTCTTGGCGGAAGTAGACTGTACACTTCTGAAAACAAAGCAACGGTGTGAAGAGGGTGAAGGTGCAAAGCGAAAGAAAGCTCATGGCAGTGGTCCTCTCCCTGACAGTGTGTCGCACAACATAAAACAAGTATAAGGTAGGTATAGGATACTTGTAACACTTTCTGCGCCCCACAAAATCAGGCAGATATGCTCTAGGGTTGGTGCGGGTGATGATAGGCGCTCAAAGGCGAAGCGCAACTGAGGCGCACAAAAGCAATTTGTGGTTTGTGTATTCTCAGTCCTGTGTAACAATCCTTTTTGTGCAACAAATGCTATGTAGGCCAGACCGGCAGATGTCTAAATGATAGATTAAAAGAGCATTCCTATTCGGTCAAAGCTAAGGTTGGACGGATAATGTAAGTGCAGGCCTAATTTTAACAGGGTTAGCATTCTGGGGGCACAGAAGGATAGGGTGACAAGGGAGGTTATACAAACTTTCAACATTTCAAGTCATGGATAATCATGTGTCAGCAAACTCTCATTTCTTTGTCAGAAAGGAACTGTCGTTCCCGCGGGAAAAACGAGTCATGTAGTGCAAGGGTGAAATATCTAAATTTTGACGTGTTGGTGGTTGGCGGGTATGGTTAGGTGTGTCGTAATCTATCAGGTTACTACGCATGATTTCTTTATGCTGTTTCTTTAAATTCTACACTTTGGAGTACTGCTTTATCCTGTCTTGTGTGTTTCTTTATCAGAGTACTTTTTTATATGTTTATCCCCATCATGCACGACTACCAACTGACCCATTTCACCACCTTACTACTGGTCATTGAGACGTTTGATAAGACGAAAAGTAACAAAAGCAAAGTTATAACGATTTTCTTTCCTTCCTATTTTTTGATAAATGAAACATCTCAAGAGACCACTTTCGAAATACTGCCCCCTGTTGGCAGCTGTGGAATCCCTGCACAATGGCGGACTAAAACCGCAACGTCATGGCACACTATATGCGTTTGCTTGGAGTAGAAGAACCACAACCACAGAAAAAGTGATGAGCGCAGTGACGTTGCACTTTCGACGCTGTTTGATTGGCTCGTCGGCTGCTAACGTCGGCCGCGCTCCGACGTTCGCTATCTTATGGAATGACTTGCACGTTTCCGATCGCTGTCAGTTGTTCGCGCCATTGTGCGGTGGTTCCGACCTTCCAATAATCGCCACGCGAACTTCGAGAGGAGTCTATAACCCACAAGAGCTTTCTTTTTTTAATTTTGACGAAAAAGGCTAAATTTTAGATTGAGCCCTAGAAAGTTCATTTTTGTTTTACATTCGTAAATTTTGATAGCGGCAAGCGCCCTCTTCTTGTCATGATAGCAAAACACAATGCTGCACAGAGGCTCACTTTCGAGGTAAGTAAATTACGGTGTCGCTGCACGCGTAAAAGGTTGAGCATATTATTTAAAGGGGATTAGTTCGATGGCGCCCACGCGGCGCTACATAGACGTGGCTGTGCGTGAAACCTTTTCGCGCATTAACTAGAAGACTCGAGATGAAAAATGTAAAAACTAAAAACAAAAAAAAATGATGCGCTATTTGTCTTGTTTTTAGGGGAAGCTGGAAAGTTGGCTGCTTAACAGTGAGACTTTCGCTGTGGCAGCATAATGAATCTGCAGACAACGCGTCGCTAGAGAATTCCTCAGAGTGGTGGCGTCTTCACGCCACTCAGTACGAACACATTTTTTGTCGGATCATGGTAAGAAAGGTACATTTGTCAGCGCTCTTTGTTTAAGACTGGCGCCGAGCAGGTCAGTATGTTTTTAAGGCGGGGATGGAACAATTTTTGCAATTTCAGTAAATACCACTTATAACATTCCTGACATTCACAACATATGAAATAAGCACAATATTTATTTTTTCCGTCGCGCAACGGCGGTCTCAAGAAATATTAGAAAAAAATTCGAACAACGACACGTAAGCACTTTTTCATGGGCAGTGAATGCGAATTAATCGTCCGCTTCCTTAGTTCGTCTGCGTAGACGACCACGCAGACGAACTAAGGGACGTCAACCTGGACGTATAGACCAACACGCGGCCCTGACGTCATGCAGCTGCGGTGGCGCTGTCGACGGCACTGCGCATGCGCAGACGCCTCGCTTCACGCGAATCCGGTTTCTGCGCACGCGCAGTGCCCACACCTGGTGTGGGCAAACGCGGGCTTGTTTGCAAACAGCGTGTCGGTCTATACCTTAGTTCCGGAACAAGAGGACGTCCACGCCAGCCGTGGACGTCGACGCAGATGTCCCTTAGTTCCTTACTGGACGACCGCGTCTTGCACGCCGAATATTTCGGCTATTCCCGTTGTCGCAGAGATTAAACACGACCCACAACACGAAGGCATTTCTTGTCACGAGCACAAGTCGAATGCTTACACAGTGCTCGTGTTAACTGTATGAATCGCCTTTAAATATTGTAACAGCGGAGATCGCAAAGCTTGATGACGAATTCCTGGTAATCGCGTTGCTGACAACGACCACAATTCTATTTCCACAACTTCGTCATCAAGTTTTGTGAAGGAGAGACTGAATGAAAAGATCTGCTTTTAGATGCGGCGCATCTCTTGCTCGGGTCTATGTCCCGCGGCCTTGTAGTCCGCACTCACACTACGCACGCGCAACTCTCCTCCTTCCCTCTCTCCAACAGCTGCGCGTTACTCTCTCCGCTCTCTCTCTCTACCAGCTGCGTGCACTGCGCCTGCGTTCGCTTCTCCTCACACCGCGCGCGCACGCGCAACTCTCCTCCTCTAGTCTCCTATCCTTCAAGTGTGAAAAATAAACGGCGAGCGGCGAGCGTTCCAAGTTTTTCTGCCGCGAGCCGCGACGAAGGCTCGCGTAGGGGGTAACGCTAGGGCAGTCGGTGGTGCCATCTCTCGACGTCAGCACGCAACTGACTCTTTCCTCGGAACCAACACGATGCTCCGCATCACCCCATGCATGGTTCCCCTCGGGAAGATGGTGTAATTTTTTCTTTGAAATTACGCGGCGGCAAAAAAGCTCCTTGGTCAGTGGCGTCGTGTGCGAGTATAATTGGCTCCACTAAAGGCTGAACTTCCATGGGACGAATATGGTGCAAACAATCGACGAATATGGCCCGCCGGAGTTTGCTCTGCGTGTGGAGTCAGCACAGTGGCTGCTACGTCGCGCGCAAAGCGAGCGTGCCGAGGGGCGACGTCCGTCAGGTATTAGTCGCATAGTTAACTCCATGGGATTCAGCCTTAATGTAGCTGAATCCTGGGAAAGCAGCGCCAAGCTCCCCGTTCATTCTTGCTGAGCCGATCTAAATTCGCTGGTGACGGGTAGCCTATGGGGATGTTTCTTGAATACCGAAAATTTTGTTATCCACGCACCGGTGAAACAAGCTCACATCTTCGCAGATGCGGCGCAGGTGCTAGGCGGCATTAAAAACTAATTTTTGTGCGTTGAAATACGCAAAAACAGTAATAACAATGGTAAGAGATCAATGGATAAAATCATGTATACATGCATAGCGCCAAAGACGCTTATACTCGCGGAGAACGCTTTCAGTACGATGATGCTCCATAGCGATCTTTTGTGACTCGTTCAGGAGAACGACCATTTCGAAGGTTTGAATGGACCGAAATGGCAATCGGGCCATGGCGACTGAGATCTGGTCGTTTGTATGCTATACTTCGTTTCACCCAAAGCCGACGCCACAAGCTGATGGGACTAATCAGACAGTGTCAAAAACGCGCCACAATGGTGTTTCTTTTTTAAAAGTTTCTTGACATGTTTTATTATCGCTGAACCAATCATCAACAGAAAGAAGCTCCAGTGACGTGCGCTGATTGGTCCCATTAGCTCATAGCATCGGCTGCTTCTGGTGCATTAATCTGAAAGAAAGTTATATCATTTGTAAGTGTCCGGCTAGCAGACAGGGAAGGCAGTGGCGCTACGTTGCCAGGATCCAGTGGCTTTAGGTCTCACTATACACCATTCAAACATTTAAAAGTCCTCAGTCCCGCGTGCGATCTCCTCAGCTCCAGCACGTATATGTTCGTCGCGTCCGCCATACGCAGGAACACTGAAAGTGAAACCGACCAGGAGCCCTTTTTGGAGAAGTCTATACTTCGTTTCAGCTTAAGACCAGACGCAGCCAACGCTATGAGTTAATGGAACCAATCAAGGAGCGTGAAAAGCGCAAGTCACCGAGCTTTTTTGTTTAGGATTGGTTCAGCGATGATAGAGCACGCACAAAAACATGACGAACGCCATAATGGCGTGCCCTTGACGCTGTCTGGTTGGTCCCATCACATCATAGCGTGGGCTGCGTCTGGACATACGGTGAAGCGAAGTATGGACCTTTGCAAGAATGGCCTCTGCGCGCTGCCATCTTTGTCTACTGGGCTGTAGAAGGCCTTCTGAGCATGCGCTGTTGATGTGCTGCGCGCTATATTGGACCCTGCTCATGCGTTCAGAGCTTCAGTGACTCGGCATCTTTCACCCGGGTGATAAGTGATGCAAAGGTCTAGAAGGCCAGTAAGCTTGTGTAGCGTGAGAAATATTCCAACCCGTATTGTAGCACGGCCCCTTTAAACAGTACACTTGCACTTGCAACAGCAGATAGACCGCTGACGCCATGCATCATAGAAACTGTAAACGTTTCTTTTGTTTTTTGTTTTCACGCGCGACAATTTTGTTGGTGTTTGCATGAGCAGTGCACGAGGCGGCACGAGCTGTCTCGTGAAGTGGCGCCTGCCTCCTATGAGCTATAGTTACGGTTTACGGCGGCTTCACGCGTGCGTCGAATGCTAAGTAAGATTAAACTATTCCACTGCGCTTTACTAAAAAAAAAAATACAATTCGGGTACATGTTTTTTTTTGTTTTTTTGACGTGGCAATATTTAACCAAAGAAGGCATGCTTTGCTTACCCGAGAAATATAAGGTTGCCACTTTAGATGGGTATTGTTATCTATCCCAGTTGTATCAATTAATCTTAAGAATAAAAAAAGGCGTACCAATGACCAAATATCCATTGACCATCACCATTGTCCATCACAAAAGACATGATACATTGGCATCATAATTTTATGTTGTCCTTAATTTTAACCATATTTGCCTAAATAATTACAATATGCGGTTTTCTAACCGGCTCGCCTGTAGACTGTGCTTTCTTGCAACACATTAGGAGATTAAATTTCCTCAGGAAAAAAAATGACAGAAGTGAAACATTTTTGAAAGAAAGAGGAGGTCGTCGAGGTTTGTAATTGAAAAAGAAAAAGAAAAACAAACACAGGAACTCATATCTGGAGATGCTTACAGCGACGGCCATACAAACAGAGGGATCCCAACTAGAAATTGCTCCAGCGCGGAAAGAAGCTAAGGGCTCAGACTATGCGGATGAAACATGGTCATACTTAAAACTCGTAGAGAAGACAACGGAGCATTAAAATGAATCAACGGTGTTGTGTGCGCCCATTTTTGTTGTTGTTGTTTTGTGTTTGAAAGCCTTTATTCTCTCCAGTTCTTTCTAGCAGGATCAACTCGAAGTTGATCCAAGGCGATTCCACTTTTAAGCTCGGCCTTTTGTCGAGCCCGGTCTTGCCTTCGTTATTTTTCCGACTCCCGTCCGATGGCTACAGTCTGGCGAGTGGAAGAAGGCTCGCCGAAATCCAGTCTACATCTAAAACAATCACCGTTCCCATCGAAAATTCTGAGGCCCTTTCGGCTCGGCAGATCCTCGAAGACGTCGTATGCCCGTCGGCTCATATTTTACTTCCCCATTTACTTACCAAGAGTTTCGAGCCACGCGCAACTAAATCAGTGTTGGTCATGCCACGGCACGTAGTGGGTGGAGAGCTCACTAGAAATTGAGCCCTCGAGGAGTCGAGGCTGACCGTAAAAGAAAGGAACGTGAACTTTTTCCTCGCCTGTCAATAGATTTGAGAAGATCGCTCCTGGAAGCTTGTAACATGTGCTAGAAGTGATGAAACTTCTATCGTAAAATCCTATAACAAATTCATTAAATATCAAGTAAATAGTGCGCCAAGTGAATATTACTATGTGAAATGAGCCGGACAAACCGGCGCCGGCAAATAGAAAACTGAAACATTCCCCGAATGTTCATTAAGGTGGTCAGATTTACACCGTGAAAAATGTAAAAAATGTAGTACCATTTAATTGATGTTTAATTTTTTTTAATATCACGATCCCTGGCTTTTAACTTTCAATTATAAATGACGTTCCGTTTTTTTTTTTTTCTTTACGGGTTTGCGGATTTGGATAGAGATCAGACGGGATTCGACAACGTTTCTCTTCTGTGGTTTCTCTGACCCAACGTTCAGCCGTTAGGTTCTCCATGCGATCTCATTGGTCGACTCGCATTGTCGACAGCGTGCCTCTGGTGCTTTAATTTGTCCCTAGAACAAGGTTTTCCCTAGCGTGACGAAAAGAATCTGGAACAGGTAATCTAAAAATCGTGGTTGTATTGCGTGTGGCCGCTCGTTATACTCCAAGGCCCGACTGCAGCCAGGGCTACGTTCCTAGGGAGCCAATCGGGGGACGCCAGAAATGCATCGTCATGCCACTCGTCGTCTTTGTGCGTCACCGGCTAAACGAATCACGCACACTGACCGCAGCGTGATCCTGGCCGAAAGAAAGCAAGCATACTTTTGGTTCTTAACTTCTAAGCTAGGTGGCGCAAGCTACCGACTATATAAAGGTGCGGCCGTTATCTATCCATCCATCCTGGGATTTTTTCTCTGCGCGATATTGGCTCAGCCGGTAATAGCGGGTGTACAAAGACGACGAGCGTCGTGACGATGCACTTTTTGTGTTGCATGATCGACTCCATCGGATCGCAGCATCGGCCGCGGTCGGACGTGATGCGAAACGATGCGTATACGGTGCGGATTGCTTCTTGCCCTGTACGAGCCATGTCTGCTCTGGTCATGCCCGGACGTCCTGCCGTCATCGCGGATCCGTAATCGTATAAAAACTGCGTAGGCGCGTACCGGGAAGAGCGCCGTACTCGTCGTCTTCGGAGCCGGCCAGATCGGACTCGAGTCTCTTGGCGAGCGCCAGACTGGAGCCCGGCCGGCCCCGGTAGAAGGCCAGCGCTGTGGGGAGCCACTGGGCGGTCACCAGAACCAGCAAGGCCAGGGAGAGAAGAGTTCGCTGGGAGCCGGACATGACGTTCAGGAAGGTGATGCTACGCTGCTGCCGCTGCTGCTGCTGCTGCTACTGCTACTGCGTGTGCCAAGATAATAGAGTTTTAGAATAGGGGTGAAGACACTCTTTGTGTCCCCCCTCCTCCCAAAGCAGCTTGGTGCGTCGCACTGCGCCCGCGTAGAACTTCGGCGCATGCGCAGTTCGACGACCCAAGCTGTTTGGGGGGAGGAGGCGAAACTTGGGGTGAGCTCCAGTTCTAAAGCTCTCTGTAAACAAGAAAAGAACGATGCCGTATTTTATTAGTTCATTAATTCATTAATCAAAGTAACTTGTGTAGCATGAGAGGAGTTCTGCACATCTGGAGGCCGCCACAGGTCGCAGCTCGAACTACGTGGAACAAAACCCCGCCCCACTGCAGGTTCCAAGGGATCCTGGGTTCCATCCACACCACTTCCCGTTTTGATCTAAATGAGCATCGTACTGGCGTGCCGTTTTTGTATAACCACTGCGTGAGGAAGGCTAAATACTCCCCGGCTAGCAGTGGCACTTCACCGGATAAAGTTCTCATCTACAACGGAGACGCCAGACGCTCGTTGGGGCTGGCCAATTTCCCGCCGTATAAACATACACACAGCACAATTACTTTATGAGATAGCTTCAAAACGTGCTGTCTGCTACTGTAACTTCTATAATTAGTTTAATGGACGAAGAGCGTGTTGGTGCGCTGTCACGATTGAAGAAAGAATAAACATATAAGACGAAGACCGCACAACCACATCTTTTAAATGTGTGGTTGCGTCGTCTTCTTATATTTTTATTTTTTCTTCAATCTTCATTATTATTTTCTTGCGTTTTTTTGGGGGCAATTTTAGAGAAGGAGAATGTATAAAACTGTTCGCAATAAAAACGATGTGTGACACCACAGATGATGACAGCTTGTGAGTTCAAAAACGTCGCTGACGATCGTATGTTGGGGTTCTACTGGTGCTCATGTGATAATTAACTTACGACATTAGTGAGAGCAGTTCTGATATGCCGGAAAGTTGTCCTCAGGTCAGTGTTTTTCTAAACCCACTCCACAAACTAACAGATATGCACAAAGCTTTCTTAATTTCTGTTCATTCCAAATGTTTACAGCACTTCCACTGAATGGTCAATAAATACCAGTTTTTCTTCTTTTTTATGTTATCAGGCAGCTTGCCGAAAACAAACGAGACAAATTTCAATGTTACTGCAACGTTTGCTGAATGCAGATAACTGGACAGTGGAATCCAGCAAATATGAAGGTTTGGATATCAACTGCGAACCTTCCAGCCTTGACGAGCGCTGTAACGACACTTCTCTCGGTCGTGTAATCTGAATAGTCCAAAGAAATTTCGGAAACGTCATGTTTTTAGTCGCACTATGCATCATAATCACTAAAAACAATAAGAAGAAACGCCTGTCGTGGCGTTTTTTTTTTAAATCTTATTTTCGTTTTATAGTTAATGACATGGAGGCGTGAGCCTAGAAGAACGCCGAAAAACGAACCGCGAAGCAAGCAAGAGACGCCATGACGACGAAGCCAAGAGCATGCATCATTGGAATAGATCGGGTAGAAAAAAACAAAAGCACGGGGGCACATCGGTGGGTAAACAAGCACACGAAGCGCGCAAAACGCAGACGAACTTGCTGACCGCATAGTCATTTCTCCATTCTGCTACGCTTTGGCAAGGCATATTAGCTCCGAGATTACGTACCTAATCAGACCGGGAACCTGCAGACGGGTTTTGCTAAGACTCAGCATCGATTTCACAGGGATCTAAATGTTCACCTAGTAGCTTTTTAGATACGACCTTAAAGTTGCAAAAGCAACCAGACTTAAGGGAATGAATGGTCTTCGTGGTGCACTCCAGAGTGAAACTAATATTAACATTTATAATCAGTGACAGCTTAATAAACGCGCGGCTGCCGGTTTTCACGCTTCTTGCTCCGTGATTGGTTTTTCAGATTTGATCGGCTTATGCCACAATCTCATTGACAGCCCAGTGATAAGATGCTCTGAACTTGCCACGCCTCGCGTTTTGTTTTTGCGGAAACGTTTGTGATGCATACATTTTTCTAAATACTTGAACATTTTTTTTTCAGACGTTTTTTACTCTTGGTTATAAAATACTTTTGAAATTGGTTTCAGTGTAGATATATACTGCTGATGCGTGTAAATTGTGACGTATAGGCACCATCACCACTACTTTCTATGCATATATTCGCGACTCCAGCGAACTTTAAGGGGGGGCGCTGGTCAGGCAAAATAGCGGACTAAATGAAATCGCATTCGTCGTTCAGCACGCGGACCACCATACATTATTTTTCACCGCAGCGTAAAATCATAGTTACATATGAAAGCAAAGCGATTTTTCGACACTAGAAACCTTCATCTTGTCAGTGCGTTGGAATGACACGGCGGAAGCATAAAAATACTTATTTGAAACGATGTTTGTCTCTATGCTGCCTACGGGAACCAAGCAGCGATAGCAGACGACAGAGTCGAAACGACCTCCTCTCCTGAGCTTCTCGGCGTTGCCGCTACGCGGAGTCAGTTTGGCTGGAGTCGCCAATAGCATACATACCCGCAAGAAACACGCAAGACTACAAGTGTTTAAATGAAGTATTCAATGAATAAAATCGCGATGTTTTCTCAGCCGCCCACAAGACGGCTTACTGGAATGAGATGCGTTGCGGTAAAACGAACGCGGTTAAATTGCTTTGGCTTTCATCGCCCTACCGTAATCCAACTGATCCCTAGGTACTAAGCCGTATGGCGAAATCCACCTATCTGTTTTCATTTCTCTCCTTTTCGAACACAAATCCTTACTCGACACATGTTGAGTGGCCCATCTTACGACGCAGTAATCGAGAATCCCAGCTCAAGGAGATCAAAAACGTATACCTGACAATCTTTGGAAAAAAAAAAAGTTTTTTTTGTCGGGTGCGGCATTTGTGATAGACTTAGCGCTCATCATTTATTCATACGGTTTATCATCGGGCCGCAAGAATGAAACTTCAAAAATTTAATTTTACCGATTCCTTTTTTTTTTCAAACGCAAATTTTGTTTTGGGGCATTTTTGTGTGGCTTAACTTTAGACGCTGTAATCGCTGTCGGACGACGTACTGTCAATCCCAGCTCGCGAATAAAAAATAATAAAAAATACAAATAAACGTATACGTAAATAATCTTGAAGGCTTTTCTTTTTTCTCGGGTGCGGCATTTGATATGGAGACTAGGCGCATATTCTTTATTCATAGGGTTTGTCATCGGGTTACAAAAATAAAACCGGGAAAGCTCAAATCCACCAATCCGTCTTTTCGTTTTTTGAATTTCAAACATAAATTTTTATTTGACATCTTCTGTGTGTCTGATTTTACGACGCTGTAATCACTCTAAGACGGCATTCTGCAAATCCCAGCTCGCAAATAAAAAACAAAACAAAAAACACGTATATCTGAAAGAATTCGAAGCCCTTTTCTCCATGGTGCGGCAGCTGAACATCCACGATAAAGACCATACTCCGTTCAGCCCTAAGTTGACAGTGCGGTGGAAGCTACGTGCTCGATAAAGCAGTCATGTAAGTCGATCTTTCAACACGCTCATCGCGCTCTCGCCCATACCCACCTTCTCATGACATTGGTCATGCAAAAACTGTCTGCGGAAATGTTCCAGGCATGCACGTGTACGAAAGAAACGTGCAAATTCGAACCTGCTCGAAGAGTGTACGAAAATAATCTCTGTCGCCATGCCTGCAGCGGACCCTGTGTGTCCTTTATATGATGTATTCGCGGCATGACTGCGGCTCCATTGGTTAACGGAGTATATTACACATTCTTTAGTTCATACACGGCTGTCATCCGAGTACAAGATTTGAAGCTTAAGGAAGCTTAAGTGTCGAAGACTTGAGCACGAACGTGGCTGCTGCATGCGGGTGGGGCAAATCCTTTCTCTTTTCCTTTTTTTTCTTGGGGGGGGGGGGGGGGACAATTTTGACGCAACAGGTGCGCGGTTGTTCGTGTGCCTTCCATCGAATATTTCGGGGAATTGGGCGATCCGTCGAGGGAAGCGAGACGCGACGAGATGCGACGTTTTAATCCGCGTTCTTCCTCGACGAGATCCGGCTTACAAGTCGCATTTCATAAATATTGAGCGCGCACTTCGGGGAGTGCGAACGTACTCCGCGTTGGCTTTGGATGGAACCGCGGCGACCGCTACGAAACATCCGAGCCAATCCAATACCGTGCGATTGTCACGTGACCCTCGGGAGAGCCGCGGAGACGCGCGCGGGTGCTCGTAGCCACGTGATACTTTCACGGTGCTTGATTCACTGGAATGGTTCCTCGCGACCACAGCGCTTCGTCGTAAGATAATGTAAAAAGAAAGCTTCATGCATATTAGGAAAAAAAGAAAACAGAACTAAAAAGACATCTTTTTTAAAGTGTATGAAAAAAAAAAACGAAGGAGTAACGACAATAACATGGAGCGAAATACCTCGCGGGGGTAACGTGAGCGCTTCTTTCTGTTAAAGAACGTTCTCTTTCTGTTTCACGCGCGACCGTGGTTGGCGTGTTTCTTGTTTTTCGTTACGTTTTAATTAAGGCAGTCAAGCAAAAAAAGATTGTGTGAAATTCGGCGTGCATTATGGTAAGCTCACCCGTCATCCAGAAATAATGAAGTTGAATTAATGTAAAACTTGTCTTTGTGCTACGCTGAAAAAAAAAAATAACTCTAAAGTTTAAAGCAAGTTGTTCCGTGTTCGCAGTAAGGGCGACATTATTTTGTTTTTATTTTATCAACCTTCGAGATACACAACTGTTATGCTTTGGATTCACTGCGCGAAGTTGCCGCGAACACGCGTTAAGGCAAACACGAATGTCGGCGATCTTTCCTAATCATTCAGCGCTTAAAGGGAGCGATGCAACAATTTGCGCTCACTTTTGCGTCAAATACCGCTTAGAACGAATCCCTGACGTTAATCGAACTTATGCAAACACGCGTTCGTTTTTCAACCCACGCTATAGAAGTCCTACAAACAAATTAAAGAATAACAGAGCAGCGTTCACCTCCTCAACTCGCAGCCCGAACATGTGATGCCACGTGATCGCAGCCGATTACTATGCCGCCAATGTTGCTCTATAGCCACGCGCTGGGGTTGGCAAAGCACAGGACACGCGCTGAGTTCCAGACATTGTTATAGGCTCGGCTATTGTCGTCGTTGCTAGCGATTGGACACGGGCCACTACCCAAATGCTTCTCGAAGCTAGCAACTATCGCGAGCCAAAATCGAGTGCCCACGCAATGCTCGGGTCCAATCTACGAACCGCATTCAAATATCGTCACTGGAGGGTACTGCGATCCCCACGTTACGTCATCAAAATTCACAAAGGAGAGATTGAACGAAAATGATCGCTTTTGTCACTTAAAATTACACCGCAACAGAAGGAGTTTCTTGACAGTGGCGTGAGTGTGAGTATCCTTGAGTCCCCACTAGTGCCAGTAAGCTCCTGTAAAGGGAAAAACATTCCAATTGAATATCGTTGCACAGCATCCTTTAAGTTGGGCAAGTAGTATTTTTGTTTCCTTTTAACGGCAACCCTCTCTATTCTAAAAAAAGATTACGAATTGCGGGTTGTTTGTCTGTGCTATGTATACATTTCTGCTTTTACTGGGTCAAAGTTCGGCCAATTGAGTGCACGTTTAAACAGCGAGGGGTTAATCTTTCTTAATATGTAGAAAATTCTCAATCCATTAATTGGGGCCAATTTGTCGAGTGCACAGTCACAGTCAGTATGAGAAGGGCAGTGAGGCGCGAGTCTCCTATTCATTATTTTGTGAGCCTCCAGCGTGGACACGCAGTCAAATTATAGACAAGGTAACAAGCGCGTTCTAAAAGCGAGGCATGAAAAAAAAAAAAGAAGACGCTCTGTCGTTTTTATATTGTCAATAACTGTACAAAAAGGCCCCCCCCCCCCCCCCCGAAAGGGTACCGAGATTTTTATTTTCAAATAACGCAATGACAAAACAAACAAGTTAAAAGAGAAGGACGTTTATCATTCAGAGTTTATGCACGTTAAGTAATAAATAAAAAAAGAAAATGGTCGAGAATAATCAGAACCAGTGCATTAAGTTGTTTGAATACACGACATAAAACCACCGAAACAATTCGGACAGACCGGAACCCCGGAGTCAGAAAGACTGTTTCATTTATTTACTGTTCGGGGGAAAAAATTACCAGGTGAAGACAAAAGTTGTACAACCGTGCGTTGAGAATCAAAACTTGCATCCCTACTCGAAGGATTTAGCTACTAAACACCCATTCGTCGATTCATAAGCCGCAGTCAAACTGATCGTAGATCATAAAAAAGATAAAAACACGGTGTTCGTGGCAGACAGGATGTCTGAACTGTGCTGCGGACAGGCCTCACGCATATTCGAAACATGCAGTGCTTCATATGTATAGGCTTCGAACATGTCGGCAGTTTGTTTTTGTATGACCAACATGACAGGACCATCATCCAAGGGAGAAACATGCCTCAGTGTACAGACTGTCTTTCGTATATGATGTATTGGCAGCATGACCGCCTCTATCCAGTGACGCCAACCCGATGCTAGCGCCACCTCGAGAAGACAAGCGGAACCCTGGCAGTTGTCGGTCCTCTGCAGATATATTTAGCTGGTCGTCACGCCGGTACGGAAGCAGCGTAGCGTGTTTCCCACCTGTTACGGCGTCATTGCATTCGCTAGGGTCTCTCACCTTGGAACGAACCTTTAGTGCTGTTCTTTTATTCTTTTTTCCATTCCTCTTTGTTATTGATAGTGCCCCGTAGCATCCCATCTGAAGCTTAGCTCGGCACGGACGTGGAAAGCACCCACGAACGTCGACAGTCTGCGCTCTAATCCAGCGTAAGAAGGGAGTCCTCGTCAATAGTTGATAGTGTCCCCTCCCGTCCCGTCCCTGGATCATTGATCGGCCCTTGACGACAGCGCCCCGTTGTCCACGTGACCTGCCCTCGTTACTCTTTCGAGCCTCGGCGATGCCGACCTCGTCGGATGTCAATGTGCGAGCGAAACTGGGTGTCGTATCTGCCACGAACAGAAATTGGTAGTCGGCCTTCCCGTAAGAAGGCTGTCTATATACACATCGCAACGTATGTTTTCTGTATGCCGCCATCTCTATTTTCCACTGGGCTGTGGACCGCGTTCTGAGCATGCGCGATAGGCCTCTCCTGAGGAATAACAGACACCGCTTGTGCGTTCACTGCCCAGTGACTTGGCATTCTACGCCAATGCGGTCAGCCCTGAAATGTGCGTAGTCAGATACAAGTTAAGTATGCGCTAAAGTTCCTGCCACACTGTTCCTCCGCGATGCGAAAATTTTCCGCCACGGAAGCACAACTCTCGCTGACGCTGCATACTCGTCATGGCCATATTGTCCTTCCAGGTCGGTTCACGGAGGGATTCGTTACCAAGGCTAGTACTTGGTGGTGTTTATTTGGCGCGTTCTTAAAATTGAATCCGACTATAATGAAGTCGCTTTCTCTGCGTACTAAAAACACCTACCGGTATTTTTTCTTGCAGTGGCGGCCATTGCGAAATTGAAATGATTTTGTCTTAGATTTCCTGGACGACCAAGTCATCCATATATCCCCTGTAAAGATTGCAGCTATGGGGATAGTTGAAACTGTCTTTGTGACAGGAAAGGTGTGGGAAGGTGATATTGCCAGAAAGTATGGGTCCGTTTTACTTGGCGATATTCTGGCTGTGAATTTGCACTGTTCTTGAGATTCATTAAAAAGCCAACAATAATTTTATTCTGCGCAACCAACTACGATGGCGTTTGCATAGTGCTGTCCGGCTAGGGGCTTCACGCAAGAGTTAACTAGATAATGAAAAAAGCAAAACTGCAGATTACATTAGAACAGCCTGTAAGCAACATAAGAACTGTAAATATGGTAAAACGAGTTTGTCAATGACCGTTTTTGGTAGAAAATGTAAACGACCGCTCCGGTACACAGCCAAACTATCAAAAAACTTAGTGCCGGAGTGTAATGAACTAAAGAATATTTAAGAAGTTTGTAACCTGTTATTCCCGTAAAGGGCCGATGCGTTTTTGTCGGTTGTTTATTTTGTCGTCAAAAAAACAAAAGTAAGACTTATCCCGTTATTAGACTTCTGATGCAGCTGCGACTTGTTATTCTTGCTTGTTTAACCTTTTTCTCTATCTGGAGTAGTCGATAGCCAGCTGCCATCTCTACGTCAGACTGAGCTTTCCTAAACTCTTGGTGAATGATGGATGTGTGCGGAGTGGCACTTTCGTTACGAAGAGAGTTATGCGTGCACTGAAAGCGGATATTGATTCCTGTTTTTGTTGCATGTCGTGTTGGTTGGGTCGATAAATTTGGCAAGAAAGCTAGATATATCTTAAGGTTAACCTTTTGCGTTAAAGCATCTTGTGAGTCACTGAAAACTGCGAGTGATGGTGCTTGTTAAAGTATATATACCAGGCATATATATGACACTCGTGCCGGCAATGTTAAGCTTTACCCGACCCCTATTAGGCAGGGCTATGGGTATGTTTAGAAAAGGTTGTCGGATGCGCGCTTTATTTGAAAGAAGCGGACATAAAGCAGTGAGTAGTGACCTTTATGAATTATGGCGCCAAGAAAGTAAAAATTTTGATTATAAAGTTTTTGCAAAATAGACTTGATCCTACGGATTCGTGAGAAGAAAGCGAAAGAAAAAAGAAATAGACTTAGCGTAATGATTGAAAGGCGGAGAGGTTACTGTGGCATACAGCCCTAGCCGGACTCTCCACTGGATAAGTAATATACATTGTACTAAAAGACTGGCAAGAAATAAAATCAGGATTAACTGATCGAAACTATGTCTTTAGCTCGGAAAAATTAGTACGATCGCCACTGGCTCACGTGCGTATAGTAAAAAAAATAAGGTATGATGATATGAGAAGGAAGAGGAGGCACCAAATGCTGTCCTGAAGGCCTGCTTAGCGTACGAATTTAAGAAGGTGTCCTGGACAGCCTTGTGGTGCTGTGGGGGTCCTGGTGAAATGAGTCCACTCTGGCGGGCTCCAGGCATGCCTATAGCTTCAATAAGATTCGGTGGACTCAAAACACGTGGAGCGAAAGCTCGCGCTGTAGAACCCAGGGACTCTGGGTCAATCCCACACCTGTCCGTTTCGGATCTGGATGACCATCGTACCGGCGTGCGGTCGTGTGTATCACTACTGTGTGATGCACGTTAGAGAACCTAGGCTATAGCAGTGGTACCGCACTGGCAACATTTCTCAACTACAGCGTAAACGAATATCGCGGCACCTCAAAGGCAGGCTGACCTTGCGCTGTGTAAACACGAACATCAATTTTTGGGAATGCGAAGCTCTAAGGCGCTGTCACACCGCGACTGATCACACAAAGAAGACTGTCTGCTGGCATCTTCGAAGCATACGCATGTACAAAGCAAGCAGGCTTCGAGCATACTTGAAGCTTGTTCGCAGATTATTTCGTCATCATGTAGGCAGCGAACATCGCGTCTTTGGTATGTTGCATGAGAGGTGTGACGGGGCTTTAACGCCAGTTGGGGTTTCTAGAAGTGTCAGGATAGTGACGTCATAGTCGTACTATAGTTTTTCGGCTGCTGGTCTTAAGACGTCGCCCCCTCGTCACTTGGTTCGGGGATATTTCGTAAGACCGCCCGAGCAGTGAGTGTGCCTATTCGTTTCCACGAATCCCTCGATGGCCAGGGAGGTACTCCTCTTGACGGTGAGACAGCGGCGCAGTGGCCTCAAAGATCCCGAGCGATGGCTCGGAGTCCGAACGACGCATCGGTTTCGGTTGGGGGTGGCGACCGTATATTCAAGGACCTGCATCCCGGAATTCGAAGAAGCAGAAGATATACTTCGGGTGTTTATTTCTGTCGAGAACTGGGTACGTCCGCTCTAACCTCCGTCAGAATGTCGCGCAGCTTTGCTACCTTAACGCTCATGGAATCGTTGAGCTTGGCGGTTTTTGCTTGTCCTTTCGTTGGCGCGGAACAATGCGATGTTGTACGATCGTCGTTCTGTGCGGTATTCGCGTGATCGTATGGTCGTCTTTCGCCGGAGCCGTAAGCTCAACGATATGAGCCTTGGTCGCCTGTTGACTACGTGGAGCTTGTTCGGTTCCGACATTCTTGGTTGGGGCTTGTGGTCGGTAATATGCTGCGCTTCCTAAGGCGCAGGGAGCAGTGCAGGCGACGGCTCGTGGGGGATGTGGAAGCCCAGAGCGCGAAGAATGTGGCGGCCAGTCGTGGCGAAGCTGCTGGGACACTTTGGGACTGCGGGCCCGGTCTTCTACGATGTAATCTTTGGCGAGAGACAGGAGTCTGGCGATCGCAGTGGATCCCGAGGATGACTCCCATAGCCTGACTGTTCAGACGCTTTACTTTCTGAGGAAGCAAATGTGAATGATGATGAGATGGTTGAACTGATTAGCGTGCATTTATAGCGGTATAAAACGTCGGTGCCAGGCCAGCGTCTCACAGAAAAATAATCCTGGCATTTCTTGAACGAAACATTGCGCTTTCTTCCTGTTAGCTAATATACTTCGAATATTGAAACTAGGATGGGCAGACATGCCTAAAGCGCAGATGAATATATTAATATAATATACTTATATACACATGCGAAAAGTATTTTGATGTATATGAAAAGTACATTTGCAAAATTAATTAAAAAATATTATTTAGAAAAAACAAATTGAAGAACAGATTATAATACCACCTGAAAAACAGGTGCAAAAAATACATCTGGGGAAAGCACCACTCGCACGTGTGATAGGTTTGAATTGTTTGAATTGTATTTGTATGCTTAAATAATCAATCACAGATATTGACCTCCTACAATCATTTAGATCCCCACAACGGGTGTATTTGTTACTAAATATTAAACCAGAGTTCAATATATTAAGTCATTGTTTTATTACAATTATTATCTTCGTATTATTCATGTTACGTTTCAATGAAAATGTGTCTAATTATTATTGGAACCGGCCGGAGTTCTCCACAACAGAGGACGAAATATCGGCAAGACAAGTCGTCTCATTTTATTTTAGATTTACTCACGCATTCTAAATATTACTAATACATTTGACTTATTTGTTAGAATCATTGTCAATTTGAGGAACGAATGATATTTTCGGTGTCGATCAGCAAAGAGATATGACAAGACTTGCTGTTGATATATCGTCCCTTGCAGTGGATGATTCGGGATTAGATGTTCGTATACATGTCGCAGTCGGTCATCGATTAACTTAAGATGCCTGAAGGGGCCATTGTTGGGCAGGTTGCAGGTTGCAGTTCGTTTTGTTGTTTTTGGCAAGTGTGTCGATATTCTGTTTATTCCTTCTTTGGAGGCAAGACGTCGCCACTCACTTTCTCTTAAACAATTCTCAGCATTTCCTGTCAAATTATCTTCGGTTGGACACATCGTCAGCGGCGCTTCGACACGCGCTTATCACGTCGAATGAGCAGAATAATTTACTCTCTGCGGCAGGCTCTCCTTTGCTGTTTCGCTTTTATTTTCCTGCATATAATAGCCGCGATGTTAACAGAAGCCTTTTTCAAAGGTTAGAGAGATGCCCGTATCAATGCATTTGAGCAGATAAATCTTTTTTAGAAGTTTAAGTTTTCAGGTAGGAGGTTTACAACATTTGGGATAGTTAAACACACCGGGTGATGCGTGGCTTTATTAATTCGATCGAAGAAAATAAGTTGCCTCGAACTTCGTTTAAATACAAGAAATACATTTAAACGTATATTTTAAAACACGAAATACAACCTTGCGTTGAATGCACGGTATCGCGATGCTGAAATGCCTATAAATATGTATTTCGGGATTCCTGCCGCGAAACATGTGCATGGCGACACTATGTAGCCCTGTGGCGAAAGGCCAATAGAAATGTTGCCGTTTAACGCCTGAAGCTCCGTTCATTAGTTGGCGTGGAGAGCACGGACGGTGAAAATATGTTTCATAGTTTCGGGTGTGTTGCATGTTCGACAGTTGAAACTGGTCGTTTTTTTGTTTTTGTTTTTCTGATGCGGTGCATAAACACTTGTATAAACGTTACGCCGCGGCGTAATTTTTAAATGAATGCCTCTGTTCGAAGAGGGAGACCTGAGTGCAATGAAATCATTAGTTGAGTTTGGCCCGAAAGAAGACATTACTTCCTCATATGTTGGTCGCTTGGCGAAATGTGGCAATTCTGTTCAATAATAAACATAAAAAAACTCAACCAAATTTTGATATTTATTTGCGTTTTCGGGGACAATATTCTCGGATTCACCGGCGGATATCGGTTCCAATTGTACGAACACAACAATGAGTTTCAAGATCTGTTAAAAGAACAAACAAAACAACAACAACAACAGCATCTTCAACAGTTTCAGAGGTAGAAACTATTTACAACATCCAGGGACCACTGTAATAGATGCTGCGTGCATGTACGTCTTTTGAATTCCTGTCTGCGCGGATTGAGAAGCAACGTTACTCCTAAAACAAAGGGTACACATTTCATTCGCTAACTCCATCACATCAATCGCTGACCGTGCACGTTTTCTGTTCTTTTCTTCTTCTTCAACGACTTCTACTTTGGACGTTCGTTCTTTGGAAGTGTTACATAACGTGAGTTCGATCCACCTCTCAAGTTTTTGGCGAGACCGGTTTCTATGCCGTGGAGGGGTAATTTGATCAACAAACTAAGACTATCATAGTCACTGAGGGCTTAACATACGCGGGGCGTCGTTGATTATGATGAAACTTCTGGCCGCGTAATTCCTTATTTTGCGTTTGTATCTACTGACGCTGCAATCACTCTGGTTGCGTGGCGGTCACATTGGTTGCGTCGTAATGCTCTCGGGCCTCGCCATGCGCTGCGTTTCTTTAGGTGCCACTGATTACGGTGGATTTGTGCGGCACGCAAGAGCAATATTTCTTCGGCGCGCACTGGCACGCCAAATTAACCACACGATGTTTCACGCGGTAACGCGAGATTTCGCCGTTGGCTGTGAAACTCAAAAGACGGGCGATTTGTTTGTGTCACAGAAGCAGGCCGGGTTTTCCCAAAAACGAGCCGTTCAACGGATACTGTATAACACGGCGTCTGCGACTCCGACGACTGTCTTCTTAGAGGGTCAGTTCTGACAGCATTTCGCGGGGGTCTGTGTCTTGTCACTCGGAGGAGACGCTGCTTTGACATCGGACATTTTCATGGACTCCTGGCTCTCCGGGCCCTCGGGCCTGGCTATCGGGCCGCCTGAAGCTTTCACCGCGTCCTGAAGCGGGTAACACGGAGGGGCCAGGTTCTGGGAATTCGGGAATGTTTTGCAGCGATCGCTGTGAAGGGGCTCTTCCCACCACTGTAAATAACGTCCGTTGTTGATGTTGTAGTCGTTGTAGTTGACGTAGTGGGGCGTAGGAGTGTCCGCCGTCGAGGTTGCAAAACCCACGAAAAAGATTGTCTGCCGCCCCTCGGGAATCGAACCTGGGTCCGCTGCGTGCAAAGCGGAGGCTTAAGCACAGAGCTACGCCAAGGCGTTAAAAACCCGCTTTATAGACCCTCTTCACGGCAAACGCCATCAGGTGGTGCTCCAGTCTTTGACGTCCCAGAGAACTTCCGGTTCATAAAAAGAATGAGCAAGGCCCACCCGAACACCGCTGCTTGAAATGTCGATGACCACCTATTCTCCAAACAAACGCAAAAAAAAAACAAAAAAAAAAGAAACGAAGAAGCGCGAGATCTGTTTAAATGTTTCGAATATTCTGTTTAACCAACTTCTCTCCTCCAAGACGTTAAATTGTACACCCGAAGGGCCTCGTTAAATCTCCAACTTAGTTGTCCGTGTATCATTTATGTTACCTAGCGCTGGTGACGTAAGCAAGCAAGCATTTGGCTCTAAACAGTGCTCTGCACAAGTGCGCGTGCTTGACAGGGATGCTGAAAGACCCGGGCTCGCTCTTGTAGCTTCAGCTATGCGACGTACCCGTCACTAGGCGCCAGTCGATTCGGAGGGTTCTCTGTCGCACACAAGCTGCCCCGGTAAGCTCCGGACGTTTAGCTGGGTCGCCGCCACCGAGAGGAAGACTCAGTCTGGACCAGGGTGTAAGATAGACAGGTGGGAAACGGCCCATAGAGGCCTACCGCAGCGCCGTGACCGGATTGTGTACTCGTCTGCTTGCGGGTACCCTCGATTTGCGACAGATGGCGCTGCGGCGAGAAGAAAAAAATTTCCGTCAGTTTAGCCGGTCGCCACCGGTCGCCCCACTTGGTCGGCCACCCGGAGTGAGAGTTCGCGGTGCTCCACATAGATGGCGCCACAGGAAAGAAACCCGGGGAGGTACACAATCGGGTCGCTCATTTGGCTCTCGTTTCCCCACCTGTCAATCTTACACCCTGGTCTGGACACCGAACGTCACCGACCTCCGTGCTCAAGCTCTGCGATAAAGAGAGCGGCGTGTCCGCAAACCTCTCACAGGACCTCGATCAATGCAGTCACGACGAGGCAAACCCGAGTCACCGGAGGCCCTCGACTTCGAGTGTTCTACTTACGCAAGCCCCTTCTTGCTGGAATGCCTTTGTGAGCGAACTTTCTCTTCGTGCGCTTTCCTTTCCACTGTAACTTGTCTTAAAGGTGTTTTTAGAGCACAGCTCCACCTTACGCCTGCCACTGCTCTCTACTCGTGGTCGAGTCATGGGCGACCCGCGTCCCCCGCGCCGTTCCGGCTAGTCGGCTCGGCGTAGACAACCGCTCGCGTAGCATTAGGGAGGTTTCGCACACCGCGTTTCCCCCTCCGCTAAACCCCCCGCAACGAAGAAGTCGCTACTGCGCCTGCGCGCCGATGGTTTTGGCTGTAGAGTTCCGGGTATCGTAGCAGGTTGCGGAGAGAGTGGCGGGACGGCGAAAACGATCTACGAAAACTCTCTTGTATGGGACGTTTCCCCGCTAAAGTTAGCGGGGAAACATTCCCGCTAAATTTAGCGGGGAAGTTTTTCGCTAAATTTAGAGACAATTGTCCTGCTATAGTTATCGGGATCCCCGCTAAACCTAGCAGGAAATCTCCCCGCTAAATTTAGCGGAAAAATTTCCCACTAAATATAGCGGGAAAATATTTCCGCTATATTTAGCCGAAAAATTTATCCCGCCAAATTTAGCGGAAAAAATTTCCCCGCTAAATTTAGCGGGGAAATTGTCGTCACGTGACCTCGACACCAATTTAGTTTCCCTCCTAAATTTAGCGGGGAAAATGACGTCAAGACTTCATGTCAGGTCACCCATGAACAAATCCAGCGGCAGGAGGAGGAGGAGGAAGAGGGGAGGGAGCAGAGAAGAGGAGGAGAAGGAAGAGGAGGAGGAGGCTAGGAGGAGGAGAGGGTACGGAGGAAGTGGAGGGCATACCGTCCCCTTCGTACCCTCCCCTCCTCCTCCTCCCTCAAGAGCTGCGCTCTAGTTCCGCATTACAGAGATTTGTAAACGTCTTTCATTCATTTTTCTCTCTCTCAATTGTGCATTCTCTATGGCGTTTTATATTTACAGTTTTGCTTTCAGAATGTTTTTTTTATGCGCATAAGCGTGCAATTGATGTTGTAGTATTGTATTGTTATTCCTTTGCGTGTGAGGAGTATAATGCCAAATGCGCCCTGTAGAACCAGGTTTAGCCTGTACTGTTTAAGTGAGTAAATATATAATATCTCGAAGCGTTTCCCAGAACCGCATCTTTCGTGCTTTCCTCTCTGCCTTTCTTTGTATCCGCCTAACTATAAGGCACGGAACGGCAGTCACCGGTCAGCCGTATACGTCCTTTCAAAATATAATATTCGTGCTCTTAAACCGCAGTCACGTGCTCCTCATACGTCATACAAAAGACATGCTGTTCGACGCAGACATGCTGACAGAACTAATGCGGACACGCCTTGAGTATTTTCGAAGCACGTTTACTTCATCCACATGTGTGCTTCCAACATGTCTGCAAACAGTTGTAGTGTAAACGATGTGACAGGACCGGCATACGAGGCAGAAACACGCCTCGGACAGTGTCGTCCGCAGACTGCCTTTTGTGCGAAGCGTTAGCCGCGTGACCTCATCTAGAACTACTAATTTCAGTCGGGTCCCCTTGAAGCGTGCCAGATGTGCCGCGGTCGAGATAGACGATCAAGTCGCACTTCACTTTCGTGTTTTTTTTTAAGTTTTGTTTTGCGTTTGTGGTGTCTGGGCTTTCGCCACTGGCCGATACATTGAGTAAGCCATTTTGACTAACTCTAACATGGAGGTAGGAAGCTTCTGGAGACGACATAACGCCACCAGAGGTAAAACAAGAAGTCTGGAGGGACACGCCCCCAAACGATGACCAAAACCACAAATGTGGTTTTGGTCATCGTCGGGGGGGCGTGTCCCTTCACACTTCTGGATTCCCCTATCGGCGCCGTTATGTCCTCTCCAGAAGCTTCCTACCTCCATTGACTCTAAGCATTAGCTAAAAAAACTCCGCCTTAAAATATATATGTATATATTTTTTTTACCAAAGCAGTTTTTAGTGCCCTCTAATAGCTCACAGGGGCACGTCATAAGCACCTCGAGCGTTCCTAGACAAACGACGGATTTCCCCGAAAAATGGTTTCGCGTCGCTGCCTTTGGCGAGCTCGATCGGCGAGCACGTGTTCTTTTCTCGAGTGAAGACGAATCGGCTAGTGAACGAGATGGAAAAAAGGAGTAGAAACGGCAACTCTATCTCGTCTGACAGTTCTGCCGATGGATGCGAAGGCTCTCGATCGCTTCTTCGACGACGCAGCTGCGCCCAACAGAAACCCCCACATATGAGCTCCCAGAACAGAAACAGAGCTGTGGAACACTTATAAACAAAAACACAAACAGATTGACAACATTTGTTGTAATAAGATTTAAAAAAAAGTAGATTATTGTTTTTTTGTGATATCACTAAGAACTATACCACCGAGCAGCGTTCATTCGAGTCTATGGTTGTCTGTTCAAAGTACCGGATAAGAAGGTTGTTGAGTATGAAGCCTAGTTTATTTTTGTTCTTTATGTTTTCTTTCTGCGTGAGGAGCATGAACTTCTTTTTTTCTGGAGAGGCTTTCAAATAAACGAAGATAGAATGACAATTGGAAACTCAGCGGGCGACGAGTGTGGTTGGCAGTGGCGTCATGGACGAAAATGGGCGTGACATAAAAGAACTTTAAAAATAAAAAAATGCGGCTTTAGCAAAAGAAAAAAAAAAACAATAAAACACGGGGACAACTGCGTAGTTTTAAAACACGTTCTGGTTACATGTGAGTGGAAATAACGCGGTGCAAGTGAATTGTTACCTGCGATGAGTTGCTGTCAACACGAAAGTAAGTGTGGTACATTTTTCGTGTCGAACATCTGTCGTCGTCTAGCTTCCCACCTGAATGCACATCTTCCCAACACATCTTCTAGACGTAGTCGCTCATGGGTGACAGTGTGCAAGGGGCTTAGGTTACGCTTAGCTTTTCTACGGTAAACAAACCGAAGACCGACACGTATTGTTTTCTGTGTGTATTTCTTTTTTCTTTTTTCTACAGCCCATTGCCGTGCTTTTGAAATGTCGTGTTTCTTGACCATTAGTTTGTATCGGGGCGACGCACATATGCATAGAGAACAAATCACACCAACGCGTGTGGATTAAATTGACACCGTGCATCCTTGGCATATTTTGTTTTTAATGCTTCCATAACCTGACCTTTAATGTGCACTTGAGTGGGAGAAACCATTAGACCTTATATTTATGCCCCTTCCCTACAGAGTGGCATTTGACTCCAAAGTTGCAGCCGTAATACAATATATATTCCTCCCGTAGAAAGGCTAAAGTAATTACGGAATCCCACGAGTATCTTAATTACGTGAAACTGACTCCTATAGGTAAGCCCAATTTTCTCCGGGCAGTGGTAAAATTGGTCCGGCAACATAGTTAGTGTTACGTTTCGGAGCAAACACTATTGCCCCCAGGGGAGGGGTCAAAGCTACTCTCTTGATGCATGTGCTGTTGCACCAAAAAGAAAGAACTCCCGCAAGAAAAGCACTGCCTCCGAATGCACGCACTCGCTCCTATTCGTGCAGCAACCCGCACA
Source organism: Ixodes ricinus (assembly GCA_037355805.1). Lineage (NCBI taxonomy): Eukaryota > Metazoa > Arthropoda > Arachnida > Ixodida > Ixodidae > Ixodes > Ixodes ricinus. Next base: position 74,782 of record JAZHYW010022198.1, on the reverse strand, counting down.
TAACTCTTGAGCTACCCTTTAGAACGTCCTCCATGAGCGTCCCTGGCAGATAACCTTTCTTGCGGACACCACTCTGCAGCTGTGAACTGAACTTTCCTAGACATTGAAAGTACACTTTAGTTAACGACATTTTATTAATCTAAATGCTGTCATGCTAGAACAAAAGCATCTCGACTTTTAAGTCAGTAAAAAAAACACACCTTTAGTAGTTTTTTTTACGTTTTGATTTGCTTGCAATATGGCATTACTTTTCTTGTTTTCTTTTTCTTTCGAGTTATGATTTGTTTTTATTAAAACACCACGTAACTGACCAGAGAAGTAGAAGGTAGAAAATAAGCTCAACGTTCTGATTTGCTCAATAAAGCACCGCTGTTTGCTTGCATTCATTCAGCCTGCTACAATTTTTCTTACTTAATGATTACATGATTTAAACACAAAACAAAATGCACATTGAAAGCATCAAACGAGAAACTGTAAGTAAAAAATATATTTTGGCGATTATTTGTGAGGAGGTTCGACCTAAATGATCCCAGTAAAACTGGTGCGATTTAAATCACGAGTTCAATCATCGTGATTTTTATTCTTCACCCTGGAAAGAAGCATAAATTACAATCTTTTATTTTCTCTCGCATTAACATCGTTGAAATAGAAAGTTATTACTGTTGGCGACTTAACAAGTGGCGCACGTGATGTTCCGGTATCGACCGTATTCAATATTGGAATTAGTGAATGCAGTACTTGCCTGTCGGCTTCCCTGAGGACTGATTTCCTTCACGCGGTGTTCATTCATCTGACAACATAGATGCATGGTTTTGGTCGCAGGAGCGAGTAATCAAAAGTTTGATTTAAATTTTGTGCGACCTTTCCTTGTCCACGCCATTTATTCTACTATTCACCGAACTCTCTGTACGTCGAGCTCTTCTCTCCCAGGAGCCGTTACAAATTTGTCCCGCGTTTTTTTATCCACACCAACAAACCCCGAAATCGGTCTTATTACAACCGGGGAAAAAAAAATGAAAGCCGTTTACAACTTCCTGTCATGCTGAATTGGAGCGCAGCTCTTGAGGAGGAGGAGGGAAGGGTACTGAGGGGAGGGTACACCCCTCCTTTCTCCTCCTCCTTTCACGGGGTCACGTGACCTTGGGGGGCACGTGACCTGGGGGTCACGTGAGCTAGGGGGTTACGTGACCTGTGGGGGTCACGTGGCCTGGGGGTCACGTAACCAGGGGCGTCACGTGACCTTACGGTTACGCCGACGGCGACGGCGACGCCGACGCCGACGCCTCAAGCCGGAAACGGGCGCCTAAGAGCTGCGCTCTAAAAAACGAATAAGAGCTGTCCTTTAGTAAGAAAAAACGCAAGTTTCAGGTAAAGAAAATTTTTAAATACTGCTTTATTTTAACACAATAACGTTAAGGAGATCATGTCGCAGAACAACCGGCGTCGGTGGCGTGACGAGAAAATTCCGGCATCGGTGGCGTGAGGAAAAAGCCGGCGTCGGTGACGTGCCGCGAAAATCCTGATTGGTCTATAGGGTCATGACGTCACAGCCACATCAACTCGCGCAGGAATTTCAAACCACTAACGCTCACGTTAAAAGAAACGCCACGCGTGGAATGAGAGTGATTAAAAAATTATGACATGTAATCCGAATTAAAGGTCGCCGGATGTCTCAAATGATTTCACTGTATAAAGTAATTCAAGTGCATTAAAGAAAAATTTGAAATTTTTAGGAGGGATTCGAACCCAGGATTCTTTGATTGCGAGCCAGACACGCTACTAACTAGGCTTTTTTACTTTCTTTTATCGCACAAGGTAAAAGTATGTACATGGTAAACATTTGGTGAGTTGTGGTTTACGACTGCACCCTCACATGAATGACCGCTAGAACACCGACAGCAATGGTAGCTCACTCATACAGGTCAGTACAACAATGGGTAGAGAGAATTTCAGACACACGCGTTTCGGTTCAACACAGGATAAAAGAGTCCAGGGCAGATCCTTTGTGTGGGCTTTTATATTGCGTTTTATTTAACTGGTGCTCTTAAAACCTCCCAAATTCAATTTCGGGGAAATCAATTTCGTTCATAATCGAGCACAGATAATTGACCCTTTGTATTAGATACCATGCGTATTGTCCTCCCTCTCTGACCAACGTATGGTCAGTTCGGGAGCACCCTATTGCGTGCAAGCCGATCAGCGTAAGCATTTCACAACTGAGAGTGTGCTCCTGCTTCCCGACATCCAGAAACTTCATAGATTGCCACGTTGGATACAACGCGATACCGCTTTCTGCACGAAGCTGAGCCCAGAATAATTCGGCATTCGTGGAGTACAAAAAAGTGTGCTGCAGTGTTTCTTCAAAGGGGCAAAGGGCACAGTTTGTGCCCCATGGGAGGAAGAAACCTTTTGCCTCCTAAAGTTGAGGCTTGGGCGAGTTGGTACATACTTCGGAGTTAAAAACAGCGCAAAAAGACGAGGACCAGACGAAGAACTACCACGGACGCAGCTTTTCCTCCCAAGATATCACTGGCAATACGTCCATATGATACCTGACAAAAAATATTTTATCCCCTGCCGAACATGGTATCTTCGCAAACGCTGAAAAATGTCGGAACCGACAGCTTCAGCAAACCCAGAGTGGTAGAGCGACGGAGGTATTACCAAGTCAGTTGTGTCCCAATATAGACGTTTTCTTTTAACCTTTTGTAAATACTCCTTAGAAAATCTGCATTCGAAGTACTTCCCTGCTTCTGCTATCTCTTTGTAATAGTTCAGCACCGGCGCCCTCTTGACCCCCGATGTCAAACCAAGCGGAAAGACACCTCCCCCAAGCGACTGCAGAGCGGAAACCGACAGTAGCTTTTTTTTTGTCTCCAAAAGCATAAACCGATGCACCTTCAACTTGGCATCTACATTCAGGAGTCCTAAACCACCTTTATGCGGACTAAAAAAAATAGATTAGTTCGTCGTGTTCTTTCGAAACAAGAATTCCAAATGAACGACGTACAAATGCGTAGCATCTTTGCACGTCTATGCTGCGGCAGGGCACAACTTGTGCTGAATACCATTCGCAAGAAAAGAAGACTGCGTTGCATACATAACTTCGGTTTAAAATAGAAATGTTTCTGACGTGCCATTCTGCTGCTTTGGCTCTGGCGGCATTTAGCCTAACGCCGCCTTCTCCCCTGCACAGCCTCGCTAGGTCCAGGCCGACCCCTAAGTAGTTAGACAACGAAGCAGTCCACTGGATGTCCATAAACAACTCTGGCTTGGAAGGCCTGGGTCCCAGCCAAGACTCTAAGGATTTTCTGACGTTCATTTCAGCCCCCGACATATTGCAGAAATCTTTTATGAGCTTGAGTGTGAGTTGGAGCGCAGGTCTTGATGAGCGTAGGCTAAGACCTTGACAGGTGACGCAGTTACGCTTGCCCCTCGTATATTGCCGTCATTTAAAATTTCACTGCAAAGTGGCTCCATGTGAAGTGCGAATGAAATGGGTGACATGGGGCAGCCTTTTCTTACCGAAGCACACTGGAATGGTGTGGATTTGCAGCCATTGATTAGAAGATGAGTCGTGATATTTGTGTAGCATAACTTCACAAAGTCGCGTAGTTTTCCCCCAATTCGTAATGTCTTAGTAATCAAAATAAAAAAAAAGAGTGCGATGCCTTGTCGAACGCTTTCTTCAAATCTACCTGGAATACGGCCATCTTCGTTGGCATCGCGCTCGTGGTCTCGGCCACCATTCGCATAATATGAAGATTGGTGCTACATGTGCGTCCTTTACATTCATACGTTTGCTGTTCCCCAACGCCTGATTCCAATGCTTTCTCGAGACGTGTTGTCAACATTTTGACGATAATTTTATAATCTGTCGTCAGTAAAGTGACTGGTCGATAATCGTCAGACGATCGCGTTTCCTCATGGGCAGTATTTTGGGGTATTAACACTGTCACCGCCTGACTCATGGAAGGAGGAAGAAGCTGTCTTTTACAAATATCTGCATAAATTTGACAAGGCACTGGTGCTAGTTCTTCCGAAGCTTTTATAGAAAGCTGCTCCGGGTCCATCTACACCAAACGACTTCCGAGGCTCTAATTTTTTAATGGCTAGGGGCACCTCTTCAACCATTATTTTTTGGTATACCGATCCCGCTACTGCCTTTTTTTCTTTCGGCATTTGCTTTATATACGCTCGCACGACATGTTCATTGAAAGTTTGCTTTTCCTTAAACAATTCCTTGTAAAATTCGACAAGTTTGTGCTCGATATCTACTTGTTGAGTAACAACCGATTCTCCCACTCCGATGGCCGTGATTTTATTATTTTTAGCTCGCTCGCGCTTTTTCATTTAAAAAATTTTCGTCGGCTCTTCGTCTCTGTTTTAAATGTTTGCACTTTGCAGCGAATCACTGCGCCTCTACATTCTCCTTCAAATTTGGCCAATAGCAGGCCTTTGCATTCCTTTATGTTATCGGTAAACAAATCAGGTGTCTGATTTTCAGCATGAGTAAGCGTGTTCAAGGTTCTCGTTAAAAGTTTATTTTCTGCCCACTTTCTAATCGCCCTTTCATGTCCCACTGAAATCAGCCTCATTTTAATTTCTGCTTTCAACAGCTCCCAGTTCGCCGCGTTCTTCGCCTGTCTTTTCGTATGGCTTGATAACTAACTCTTTCACGTCCTCTGCTACGTTGTCATCCTCGAGAAGATATTCGTTAAATTTCAACAATTTCCGATATGAGTCATGCTTTATTGGTCCCGTCTTTCCAAACCGCCCTTCGACTAGTGCGTGATCGAAGAAGGCGACAGGTTCGGCGCGATAAAACGGGGCAGATCGCGCCAACTCACTCGACGCTTAGACGCTAGTGACATTCCCATGGCCAGGGTGCGTAGCCGGGCTCCGGAGCATTCGCCACTTCAGTTACATCTTTCAAGTCATGCTTTCTGAGAAGTTTCCTAGGCTCGAATCTAACTTAAGATCACGCAAGCGGTCTTTGGCGTTTAGAATACAATTAAAATCTCCGCCGACTATCACTTTTGCAGGAGTTTCAATGTAATGCTCTAAGTTTTTAAACTTTCCGCAGGTTCGTTGGGAGCGAGCACTAGCACTACTCTCAATACTTCGTTATGGCACAGCACGCCTACCACGCATACTCTGCCGCTGTGGTCTGTTCCCCCATTCTGGAAAGAGTGAAATGCCCGCATTTTCGCGGACAAGAATTGTCGTGCCAGCGCTGTGCGAAATGGCGCTAGAATAGCGAAACTCAGAAGGACGCTCAAAGAACTTTGTCGCGTGCTCGACCTGTACGGGCGTAAGCATTGTTTTCTGTAATAACGCAACGTCTGCTCGCTCATAGAGAGCATGTTCAGAAGTCACGGCTTATGCCTCCGGACAATTAAAGTGACGCAACTTGGCGTTACAACTTTGAGCTTGAACATTGTTTGAAAGAGCTCTCAAAGTCATCCTATAAATATGAAATCGACGTAGTCAAGGGCATGCAAACCTTCTTAGGGCTCGGTCGGAACCGGCCGTCCGGTGGGACGCGGGGTTTCAGAGCGATACAGCTTCTTCGGCTTTTCACAGTGGGATAGTTCAGACGCTGATCAGACAAGCCAGGCTCGTCCTCGTCTGCACTTTCACCTGCCTCTGCCAGCTCCAAAGTTCACTTGACTGTGGCGCCAGTTGAGGCATCCATAACAGTCTCCTCGTAGTCCCCACTGTTTCCACCGCGCTCTTTTGCCTTCGTCGTGCTGTTCTGCAGCACCTTGCCCTTGCCTGGAGTCCGATATTTCGCCTTCCTTCGCAGCGGTGGTCTGGAGGAGTGCTCTTGGCGACTCTCCAGGTGAGCATGATGGCGTACCCGCTTGTCCCGCGCTCCTAGAGTCAGGACCGTTGCCCAGGCCCCGCCGTCGGAGGTTTTGCTTCACCAACGGTGGCTTCGGCCTCTTCCTCGTCCATCGTGAGATTCAAAGAGGGATCCTCACGAGTCCCGTCAGTGACTGAGGCGCATAGGCGTGCGCACGGGGGGGGGGGGGGGCGGGGGGGGGGCGGCCTCCCCCTCTAATCATCTAGGAGGGGGGGGGCGCAAAGTTGGCCCGACTCGGGGCGCGACTGCTCCGGCGGTATGGTTTCTTTTTCGACGGCATAAAACACCTACCGGGGGGGGGGGGGCGTTCTGGGAAATCTCGCCCCCCTAATGAAAAATCCTGCGCACGCCTATGCTGAGGCGTACGTTTGCACGCAGTCCTCCGTGAAATGTCCGAACCTCCGACACGAATCGCAGCGCGGCGCCCGACAGTCTCGGCGAACGTGCCCAGTTTTTCGGCACCTCAAGCACATCAGAGCCCTACATGGAACGATGACCAGCGCATTGTCGTTGAGGATACGCAGCTGGTGAGGCAGCTGGTCCGTCGTCACACCGTCCCTGCGTGTCAGGGGTACTCGCCCTGTGGTGGATTCGACGTCGCCGAAACCGTCTTCGCGCCAAGGCTTCCTTTCCACTCCTCCCACCCTCCCGAAGGGCTCTAAGGCCTTCAGCACTATGTCGTCCGGAACCTCACAAGGCAGCCAGCGTTGCTTCAGCCGAACTTTGGCCTTGTTCGGGTTCAGTACCAAAAGAGCCGGACCTTGACCTGGAGTTCTTTTCCTTCCAGCAGCTTGCTCTTTGAAGCCTAGGTATGGAATCTGACCGCCAAGAAATTGTTCATCCGGCACGGCCCAGAGCCACTGGGGTCCTGCAGCAGGCCTGAAGTCTGGAGTCCTGTTTTGAAATCCGCAATTCTGTACAGCCTCCCGGCGACGTCCCGGTGCAGAAACGGGTTGTCAAAAATGAAAGCCGTTTACAACTCCCTGTAACGCCGAATTAGAACGGAGCTCTTGAGGAGGAGGAGGCGACTTCGACGCTGTTGGGCCTCGTGACCTCACGGGGGTCACGTGACGTCACCGGGGTCACCTGGACCTAAGGGGTTACATGTCGTCACCGGTGTCACGTGACCTCACGAGGGTCACGTGACCTCAAGGTTACGCCGACGGCGACCTCAAGCCGGAAACGGGAGCCCAAAGCTGCACTCCTAAAAAGGCAACGCCGCCGGGTAGGGCAGGCAGAACAATGCGATAATCCTGGGCCACGTTAGCAGCAGCAAAACCGCGGTCCGAAAGGGCCGTTATCGCAGCTCTATGGAAGCCTGCCATCCTTGCGTCCGTGCTCTGAGAGCGCCGGAAACAGAATCTTACACTACTGACAAGGCCACGCGAGGCGCGCTTGCACGGCTTAGCAACGAACCGGAGTGTATATTTTTATATGTTCCGCTATCGCGTTCCACTTTTAAGGTAAATCTTAAGCGCCGTTCACACATATGCAACTGAGTGAGACCGAGAGGACCAGACCGGTTTTAAGCCTCTTGCGACGTCTTAGGACCGGATACGCTGCGGCGCATCAGTCCTAAGACGTCGCAAGAGTCAAAACCGGTCTGGCTCTCTCGGTCTAACTCGGTTGCTATGTGTGAACGACGCTTAAGCGTCCTACAAGTTTTTGCGTTGATCTATAACACAAGGTGTCCCCCAAAAATATGTACACTGCTTTTTCACCGCAAAAATAAACTATGCATCACCGAACGCTCATTCTCCACCCAAATGTAGCGCTAGAGGTCCAAGCCAGATGCCAAATACTAACCGTTATCTTATTCAAAAGTTATGCGTTACTTTCTAAACGTTTTAATAGGAAAAATAGGGCCCATGTTTGGCCATTTTCGCTAACTGGCGCCATAGAGCTCTATGTATTCCAGAGCTATGTCGGTCGCCATTTTCTCAATAAAACTTCAGAAATTCAGCGTTATAAACATTTAATAGGATAACAGTTAGCGCTGAAACTTTGCCATCTGGTTCGGACCATCAGCGCTTCATTTGGGCAGAAAATGAGCTTTCGACGATGCGTAGTTCATGAACGCGATAGTGTTTAGGAGCTCGTGTGGCAGAAAATCCGGCGTCGGCATCGGCATCGGTGTCCGCGTCGGTGTCGGCGTCAGTGTTGGCGTCGCTGGGAACAAAGAATCCCATAATGCAACGCGTGCAGCCACCTGTGACGTCACATGTGACGTCAAATGTGACGCCACACGTGGCTGCAGCGTTGCATTATGGGACTACGCACACACGCTTGCACGGCTTGGCCAGCAAGCACGCGTTTATATGAGAAGGCTTTGCGAACAGAAAAGCCTTCCCATAACGCTATCGCGTTCCACTCTTAAAGGCGAAGCTTAAGCGTTCCCCCGCTTTTTGCAGTGAAAAAAAAACAATCCGTAAATTGTTTTTGGTACACAAATTGCCTCATAATATAATTTTGAGGCAATTCAAAATACCCACCTCGACACGCGTATTCACTTTCTAATGAAACCACTCAGTTATAAGTCTCAAGAGGGGCCAGATTTGTTCCGTAAGCGTACTTCCCCATTGAGCAGAGAAACATTCCCTTATGACTTGTCCAATAAACATAAGAAATCTTACATAAATTATATAAGGCGTAGTATACAGTGTTCTGGTATGTTCGTTACCATAGTAAGATAGTATATAAATGTATTTAATAAACGTAATAAGAACATATAATTATCATACAAGAAACAGGGCTTCATGTTGATAATTTATACTGTGACAAGAAGATCTTTCAGTACAACTTTGCGAAAGACCGTGTTGTTGAACTGAAATCTAATAAAGAATCGCGCGAGTGACTTGCATCAGATAGCAAGGAACGACCTGTGCGGGTTGCTTCCCGTCTTTCTTTATTGGTTGCTAATTTTCGTAGTGTGCCAAGGAAACAAAATATTTTACTTGAAGACGCCAACATGTTTGACAGTCAGGTCATCCAATAGAGGTACGGAGACGTGGTTACCACCAGATATTCCAAACAATGAACTCATGGAAAACAGTTTTTTAATGTACCGTAAAGTGCAGATTTGCACAAAAAGTCGAGGGTGTTTTGGTTGCAATCAAAAGCTATCGTTTCGGCATTTGCAGTTAATATTCAGGCCGAAATTAAAATAGGTTGGATCGAATTAAAAATGTTGTATATGAATTTTTGTGATAGGAGTGTGTTACCGTCCCCATATTTCTGACTGTTCCTTTGCATGAAAATTAAACGTGGCTCTTGACAATGTGTTTTCGGATTACCCTAGCGCAATATGTTGTTATCATCAGGGATATTAACTTTCCAGGCATTGAATGGGTATCTAAAATTTTCACCATCTCATGTAGTAATAAGAAGAGTGCCTTTAGTCTATGAATGTAATGAGCAGTTTTGATCTCCACCGAATTGTCAAAGTAGCTACGAGGGGTGACTCAACTCATTATGTAATCTACTTCTTGCTACCCACCCTGATTGCGTAAGTGATTTGTACGATTTGTTATTTGTTTAGTGACCATGCTCTCTTAAATATCAACCCTTCTGTTGATGTCTCTGTTAATGAAACTTCAGGCAAAATAATTCGAAACTTTGCCAGCGCCGACACAACCAGTATCAATCCTAATCTTTTAGAATCATTTCCGTGCTTTGTTGTGTTCGTTTAACGCATGTTCATTGGAACACAACTGGTGTATTTTAAGAAAAATGATCCATGATCTTACAGGTCGATACATTCCTAAACATCAGACTATTTTTTATTCTTTATCGCCTTGGTTTAATATGAATATAAAAATAATGCTAAGAACAAAAAATAACTCTTCCAGTCAGCTAAGAAGGACAATGGCGATGCTTTATGGTCTCGATTTTGGGACTACCTTAAAGCTTGTAAAAATAAAATAAAAAAATGCGAACGAAAGTTTTTTTATTAAACGATCTTTATAATATTTTGATTTCTAATCCAACATTATTTTTGGAAAGATTATTATCCCTTCCACAAAGAAAGCATGCCCGGTTGTCTTAGACTCCAATAGAATACAACTTCGTGACAATGAAGTGTGTGATAACTTTAATGAATATTTCAGTAGTGTTATTATCCGAGAAACTGTTCCCACACCACTGTTATCTTCCCAGCATGCCTTTAGCGAAATGAAGGCTGTAATCATTTCTCGAGAAATAATTTTTTCATTTGATAGGGAACCTCCAATCAGCTGATCTCCTGGCTCTGAAGGCATTAAAACAAAATATTCAAGATAACGAAGCACACCTTCTCTTTCTGCTTGAGTAAAATGTTTAACTGATTCTTCTCCACGGGTAGCATTCCCACTGACTGGAGAGATGCTGACATAATTCTTATTCTCAATTGCGGATCTTCTGACAAACGTAGCAACTATAGGCCTATTTCTTTAACGAGTGTGTGTTGTAAACTCCTGGATCATATTGTTTTACAAACGTTATGCAATCTTTATATTCCAACAATGTTTTGTTTTGTAATCAACATGGATTTCGTAAAAAACAATCCTTTACAGCGTAGCTTTTTGAGCTGGTCACTTATATTCATAATAACCTCAATACACTTACTCAGACAGACGCTGTGTTTGTTGACTTTTCAAAGATTTTGATTGGAAACCCACTGCAGACTCATCGCAAAACTTAACCATTTAAAAATTAATTCAGTACTAATTTATTAGATAAACAACTTTCTTACAGAAAGGACCCAGTTTGTCAGACATGGTGAAGTGACTTCTTCAATTTATTTCAGGAGTACTCCAGTGTACCGTGCCGGGCCCACACTCTAAAAAAGCCCGTGCGTCTACTTTCCCGCACAACACTCGGAAAGCCAATCACCGCAACTAATGGAGGCAGCTGAGTGAATGACGATGCCGAAACATGTGTTCAGAACAAAAAAACGCAATCTGAGTTGTGACATTAGAGGGGCCCTGCAATCATATTTAATAAAGCGTCTACCTTTTTTGCGGTTTCCACGTCCCTCGGGGTTCGGGCAAGCCAGCGGGCACGGGGACAGTAACTAAATATCAGTGCGTCATATTTTAACAGGACGACGCGGAAACCTCCTTCACCTACGGGGGCGACCGGAGAGGCCGAAAGCGCGCGATATGTGACGTCTTTGGTCCAGGACTTACTACTGGTCAGAACCACTAAAAGCTTCTTTTTAGTCGAAATACAAAATATAAGTGGCGCGAACCGTATCATTTATTTATAAAAGTAGTTTTTGTTCACTATTTTAGATCAGAAAGAAACAAATGCAGTTTAGAAAGTACGGAAACAGGACATGACCCGTCGACATACCCGCCACCAAGCGGTGGAAAAGGCGGCGCATACTAGAAAGGTGTAGTGGGATCAGGCACCAACGAGCGGCGAGCGTAGAAAGGTCCCGGATGAACGCGGCGGCGCTGCGGTTGTATGGACTAAAGGATCCGACCGGTTCCGAGCGTTCCCAAGGCCTTCGGCGAGCAGCTTCGGCTTGCGGTTTGACCTTTGGCGGTATGGCAGCCCGAAGTGGCTCCCGTTCTGAACTGATCTTTACCCCGTGTTTGCTGTAATTTGTGGCCAATGAAGTGTCATGCCGAATTAGTGTTTAATCGCGCAGCAAATGCAATGCGAGCCGCCCTGGCTGCCCGCTTCATACAGCCTAGCCAGAACATGCTTTAGTGGCGCCCCCTCGAGCCGTCGACACGGAGTGCGGCAGCCGTGAGCGCTCGCTGAGCTCACTACCCCTCCTCTAGTTCACGGCCACTCAAGCAACGCAAGGACGTCATGAGGGAGGTTATTTTTTGCTTGTTTTTGTAGTTTTAATTTGCCTATAACTTTTAAAATAAAGCGAAATTTGAAGAAAAGTTTCATTAAGTTACTACGTTCAGTGCGCTCAGGTTTGGTGCAAACTAAAAACCAGTAAAAATGTCCTTGCAGGGCCCCTTTAAGCAATGCAAAACGTCACGCTTGCATTGCTTAACGTCACAACTAAGACTGCGTTTTTTGGTCTAAACATATGTTTCGACATCTTCATTCGCCGAGTTGCCTCCTTAAGTTGCGGTGATTGGCTCTCCATGTGTTGTGCGGGAAAGTAAACGCACGTTTTTCTTAGAGTGCATTGCTTTTCTTTATTTACATTAATGATAATGGTTGCTAACTTAAAATCAGTGTTCGTTTGTTTGACGACGATGTTGCTATTTATCGCGCTGTTACCACTGAAGCCGATTGCAAGACATTGTAAGACGACCTATGTTTGACTTAGAAGTGGTGTGCTGAGTGGCTCATATCTATTAATCACCTTAAATCTAAATATGTATTGTTTTCTAAATCGCGGAATCCAATCACTTATTTTTATCCATTTTGCTTTCCATACACTAGAAAAATGTTCTTCTTTTAAATACAATGGCGTTTCTTTAAGTTTCGACCTGTCATGGAATACTTCATGTTGAATATATAAGCTTGCAAGCGAAAATAAACCTTATGATTCCTAAGACGCCATCTTTATTAAACTTCACCAAAAGTCAAACAGCTGTCATTCTGTACCCTCATCAGATCCGAACTGGATCTGCCTTTACCATCTGGAACCCTCATCAGACTTATCTCTCCGACGTGTTAGAATCCATTCAAAACCGCGCTACTCGCTTTATTCTGCACGACTATTTAACCTCAAGCATTTCACTAAAAAAACTAAATCTCATCACCTCCCCTTAATGACAGGTACACTGAAGACAGACTATTTTTTTATAACATGTTTTACAAACCTTGGGCTGACCACGAATTCTTCTCAGCAGCTAATCATATCTCCCTTTGTCGTGACAATTGTCACAAGCTCGAATTGCCTTTTGCCAGAACTAACCGTTTTAAAAATTCGCCTTTCACTTTTGTGTATAAGTGATTCGGAATGCATTACTAGAATCTCTTATAACAATAATTGATCATCCCTTGTATTCAACAGAGCTCAGTCGACATGCGTTTTCTCAGAAAAATGTTGCAAATAATCATTGAATGCGAACGGCATTTGATAAGTTGTTATCTACCTTTGTAATAACCTTATATGTGTCAAATGTGTTTATAAATTATCCCCCACCCTCTTGATGTAATGCCCCACTGCTGACCCTTAAGGTGCAAAAATACTCCATAATCCGGGAGATGTCATAATTCAAATAAGAGCACCGACTTGACACAACAGAAAATATAATTTCATTAGATGTTTCGCCTCCCATGCGAGAGGCATCTTCAGTAGTTACAAAGCAAATGCAAGGTTCAACCTCAAGTGAACCCTATCTATTAGGTATAATAAACAGAAATGAATAAAACTAAAATATACGCCTAATATAATTTATATAAGTTATCATATGTTTATTGGACAAATCATATATGAAAACTTTTTCTTTTTCAATAGGGTATTTGTTTTAAGAGGTTTGTCTAGGACACATTGGTACAGTTTTTGTTTTCGCTAATGCAGTAGTCTCCGATAAGGAAGGCACCCTAATCTACGATCCGAGCCTGGGACAACATCGTCCCATGGAAGCGCTGCGTTAAGACCCTCCAACATCTAACGCTCAGCGCGCAAAAGCCGAGGTCGTCCGGCTGGTCAGTGCGCCATTACAACGAAGGTCCCCTACCATAAAGTGCGCGAACTGCTTATCTTCCCAAGGGCCACGACGTGGCGTTGATTCTTCTCGTATTAAGTCGAGCTCTGAGTTCAACGACAAGGCACGTTCGCGTATTTGCCAGGCTCACGATAGTCTACGATATCCGCTCCCGTGGTTAGGAGCCTTCTGGTACAAAGAACGACCTTTGGGAACACCTTTCTTGACAAAAATACACTCGTCTCAAAAATTCCAAAACAGAACTTTGTTTTCTATTCCTTTACCCATTCGTGAAGCACGTTAACTGAGAAAAGACTGACATTATCTTCAGTGTTTTTAAGGGCCCCGCTGTAACAACCGTAGTTCATTTATCAAAATACCACATATCCCGTTTTTCCTCTTTGTGCATATAGGGACATTGAATAGTTCAATGGAGACATGACCTCCAACTTTAGACTATTTCTACAACAAACGTGACATTAGAAAAGCAGAAATTGATAATAATCGGATTGAAGATGACGAGGAGGTACAACTATCTTTGCTTGAAAGATTATTACCTCACTCGCATATTCTCCCGATGCAGATGAGGTGGATTTCGATTGTATGGAAACACCTTGCGCTCCTTTTGGAAAAAATGCCGAACATCAAGAAAAGAAACTATGCAGGCGAACTGGATCATAATCTAAACCCCTTGGCAAGGATAAATAAAAGAACGCACAAGACGACACAAAATCGTGTCGTTTTGTCCGTTATTTAATTTCTCCTTGTCTTAGGTGTAGACGCTTTGCACACGGGCCAGATTACAGCCCCCATCGCTGACCTTATCTTGTCTTTCCCAGAGGCCGAGCCTATTAACTGGGCTCTAACGAGCTTCCACAAGGGCCAATGCTGGGGAGAAGCACACAGTAGAGTCTTAAATGGCAGTAACCTGCCCTGCTATGGTCATGCTGAAGTGAAGTAAACGTGATAAGGGACAACAAAAATGGAAGGTCGGCAATGGCGGCGACCACGCACAGCTGCTGCAAAGTTTCTATAGATTAGGGTGCCGAATATGTCGTTTTTCGCTGCATTAGACCCTTAAGCTTGTATGCAGTATAACTAAATCGATTTTGTCATATTCCTGGAATGCAAACCTCGCGAATGACTGGGGAATAAAAAAAAAAGAAGAAAGAAACGCTAGCCGGGACACAAGGAAAAAGGTTCTGCCTTAATATGTCAGCTGGCACTCTCGGAAGAAAAGTCTAATTGAATACATTTTGTGGGGGCCCAATGAAGCAATGGCCGCCTGTTAATCATTCTTGAAATTCGCTGCCACGAAGCCTGAAAACGAGAATTTGCATGCCGTAGATGGTATATTCAATCAAGCTGTGTGGATTTAGCTTTTATGTTTCAATCGCAATTTTGGCTACAGTACTGCAATGCTACTGTCAAATAGGTTTCTTTGATAATGCTGGTTTATGCGCGCCCTCCAATTTACTGTCCCGTTCACTGCAGACCCTCGACGTACCCCGCGATACAATGGCAGTGCCTGAAATTCTTCGAGCGTAATCTAAATAAGTAAACGGACGACGCTGCTCATTTTGCTGTCTGGTTCCTCAATTTACTCGTCACTTCAGGCTGCGCTTTTTTTATTCTTGTTTTTGACGTTATTGAATACTTTTAGCCGGTCTTACAAACCGTTGGTGCAAAAAAAGAACGAAAAGGGTAGGTTGAAATATAAGTAATTTTAATTTAAGTGATTTTATTATCGCTCTGCAGCCGATGAGATTTCAGCATTTGCCGAGAAGAACATCAAGGAACGAATCACGAAGAAAATAAAAAAGTTTGAAAATAAATAATCACACTCTGCGTTTACTTTTTTTTTATTTTTTTGAGTGACTATATAGTTACCAAGAGTTTCAGAAACACAGAACGTGACTTACTGTGCTCAGGATTCGCATTTCGTGATTTGCTCTTCGGGAAAGAATGAATCACGAAGACAAAATTGTGCATTTTTTCAGCTGTCTGTAACCTCACTGATCGCTTAAAGGGGCACTCACAGGGTAGTTACGCTCGCCAACGCTTTCATTTGTACGTGACACAGAGAGCCCGACTATCCAGAACACAATTTGCGGCTTGAAATTCGTTTTCCTTTCGCCGATCGAGAACTGGACGGTTTGAGTCGCGCTCACTCTTTTCTCTGTGGTCACGTGCAGTTCTCTATGGTTTAGACACACACACCAATCAGAATCAAAATCGCGGGCCATCAAAAGCACACACTCAACAAAACAAAACAAAAACATACCATTTTTTGTGGCTTCTAAGAAACTGCAAAAACATTGATTAAAAAAAGTTGCACAGAGAACTGGAAGCACTCTGCATTTTCTGCATGATTTTGAACATGGCGTCGTATCGCGGGAGTCGTGGACTGAACGGCTGAACGAAGCGGACTAAGCGACGGCGGCGTACGACGGGCGTGGGACCTCTACTTTAGAAAATGTTTTTAGCGGTACCGGCGCATCTATCCTGCTTCGAAAGAGGAATGTTTTACCGATCAAAACAATTAGGATTTATTCTGTAGTACATGCCCGACTATCGAGCTGATTTGCACGAAAATGTCTCCGAGTAGTCGCGCCTTCTCCTGGCTGAAGACATCGGCCGCCTTATGAACACGAATTAGTAAGAACTTGAAAAACGCGCAAACGTCAAGCACCAAGTGCTCGACCTGTGCGCTTTTCGTGGAACGTGCGACATGCGCGATCTGCGTCTGCTTCGCACAACCGGACAAATGAAGAAAAAAAAAGAAAAAAGAAAACGCGGTTGGTTGACGCAACCCAACTTCCGCCAACTCTCTCCTCCGCTACATTTCTTCTTCCTCCCCAGTCCAGTTTTGGTTTCGGCTTCGAGCAGTTGCGTTTTTTTTTACTTTGTTAAAAATATACGTGACGCTGTAGCAAAAATATTGATTAGGTAATCTTCAGACAAAATAATACATCGCCTGGCAAAAAAAGAAAAGAAAAAGAAATGGAGGGGGAGGGGTGTCAGTGTCCCCTTAAGAAACACGGTGACGTCACTGACAGCTTAAGAAACGCAGTGACGTCACTGACAGCTTAAGGAACGCAGATCGTGACCTATTGCCTTCTTGCTTCGTGGAGTTCATTCTTCGGCTACCTTAACGGTTAATGCCGCAATCTCACTGGCGGACGAGCAATAATTGGAATATTGCTCGTTCGCCACTCGACTCCCGCCACTGGACTCCCGCCACTCGACCCGGTCGTCTGCGTCTCCGTCGCCGTCCGCCGTTAGCCCTGGCAAATTTTTTGGCCGTATTTTTTACAGAAAGGGAACTATACGCTTTCGTAATTTCACAAGGTGAAACCCACCTATGAAATACACCTTTAACAAAAAGTTTAGATTACTTCGTGCAGGCGCCGATGTTTACGGTCCATTTTAGATCCAGCCTCGGTACTTCAAACACTCTACATAATGCTCTCTCCGCCACAAAACCGCGGAGAGAACATACCGTTAGGGTGGGTTAGAAAGGAGGCGGACGATCGGACGGGTGAGAGCGGTCCCACAACCCACGCTTATAAAGCGCAGCGTACTTGTTCTGCTGGACACGGCGCCACCTTGCATGCCATGAGCTAGCGAGAGAAAAAATGCTAGCAAGACTGGGCAGATCGGGCATTATATTCAACTATTTGGTCTAGAGATATTGTTCAGCCGTTAATGGGAACACGGCCGATTATATATTTTTGTATATCATTTAGCCACTCCGTTAAGCAGCGTTCACAGTGCGTATACGTCAGACAAAGGACTCGGCGTTCCCTACTAACGTCATCTGCTGAAGCATACATGAAGCATGTTTGGTTCATGTATGCTTTAAACATGTCTGTAGACAGTTTTTTGTATGGCCAATGTCGATGTGACGGGATCGCCAAAAATACGTTCAGGCGGTGCCTGTAGATTGTCTTTGGTATAATGAATGTGCAGCCGTGGCCATGGCTTTCGAACCCCTACATTGCAAAGAATTAGCTGGTCATCGCCCTTGTGACGCTGCTGCCAGTCGATAGACGGGACCATATATATATAGTGATGGGAATACACGAGGCATGAAGCGTGGGTGACCGCTCTTGCGTCTCCTGGGAGAAGCGAGTGATCGCCACATCTTCTCTTGTGGCCCACCATAATACCGTTTCCCGGTTGCCAGATGTAGTTCTCAGACGGTCGGCATCTTCAAACGGACGCCGAACTCTCCCGGTATAAACTGTTTTGGTACAATATACTTTCGGGCCTTGTTTTATTGATTTGTAGCGGTATGGAGGCCCGTCTTGGATGCATGAATTCATCAGCGGCACTGTCATATATCTCTAAAGGTACCAAAAACATATATATATATATATATATATATATATATATATATATATATACATATATATATAAACATATATATATACTGTATATTGTGTTGATTAATGCAGTGGTTCTCAACCACTGATGTTTCGCGGGCCCCTTGTGGATCAGAGGAAGGGATGGAGGACCCCGTTTATGGTAAGGGGAAGGGGAAGTATAGATTAATAATGATAGTCATTTAATAAATGGATACAACTTAGTGCTAGAGTGAAGTAGACTTCTCTTATTGTCATATACACGAGAAAAGTCACCCGAAAATTGGAACGTGTCTTCTCAATCTAAGAAAAGACAATTTTTATTGTCGGGCTTGACTGATGAGGCAGGGCTTCGCGGACCCCGAGAATGCCTTCGCGGACCCCAAAGGGTCCGCGGACCCCCATTTGAGAACCACTGGATCATTAATGCACTGAGCCCGGGTGATAAAAAAAATAAAATTCAGTTTCCTAGACCACTAAATACATATTTTCTTCGAAGATTAAAGGCATCGTATAATTAGGTCAACCATCCTTGTTTTGTTTTTATATAGTTCATTATACTTCATAATTTATTTATTTTACTCTAGACCCGTAAATGACGAGACTCAGAAGTGGAAAGAAAAAACTGACGTATCTAAAAAAAGACTTGGGCTCAAAACATAACCAAATAATTTCCCGGAATTGAAAAAAAAAAAATACGCCCCGTAGTATTTTACATTTTGATTTTTTTCTTCTCTTCACGTCAACTTCGTGCTTGTGACGATGCCATAAGGTCCGAGGCAAGACCTGGAGTCACCGATCAATATCCCCCTATTAGCCTTAAGAGGCTCGCCTCACAAGGCAAACACTCTCTGCCCGTAGAGGAGTGAAGTACACCTCATTAATAATTTTGTTATGCTTTTGCGTCCCTAATTACGGTCTACAAAAAAATAAAGATTCAGAAAGGTTCCCGGTTTTTGAAGTTCGCCGCATATTAGCTACAGTGACAGCCGAGCCGTTGCACGCTCTGTTGCTCACGGACTACGCACAATCATACTGCACACTAACCATGACGTCGTGTGACGTCACGACGTCATGCGACGTTTGGGCATCACGTGACGTAATGGTGTCACGTGCTGCCACATCACGATGTCACGGCAGGGTGTCGCGTGACGTCGCGGCGAGTTGGTGATGCATCGGAACGAGAATAGAGCGCACACAAACGACGGACCAGTAGAAGAGTATACACACAGACAAGGCGCTGGCAGCAGCTTCATGAGATCTCTATTGTTGGCATAGCAAAACTATAGTGACGAAATTCCTAAGACGCGCAGGACGTGACTTACTATGCTAACGCTTCTTCTTTCGCAATTTTTTTTGACAGTTTTATCGGTTAGAGGGATTATAAATTTAATTTTGGGCTGGAACAAATTGGGGATTTTAGTAATTGCACGTCGTTTAATGCGCCAAAAAAAAAAAAAAAACTAGCGCCCAAAGATGAACGCAAAAAAAAAAAGCTTCTCGGTACGAAAATTTTAAAAATAAGCCGGTCTATTTCTTACCTCACTTCCATCGAAAGCTCTCCGCCTTTTCACCGCGATGCATCCGCGGTGTCCAAGCTCGTCAGACAAACTTGCAGCTCACGCATTAGACACGAGAACCGCGTCACTCGGACCTATGCGCTCGTCAACGATCAATCCGTCGACGAATATTTGAATGCGTGTTCGTGGCCAATGATGAGCCGTGACGTCACTTATCATTACTTGCGAATGACAAGTTCCACGCTGTGCCTAAAAGCACGGTGGAAGCTTGGACTCATCGCCTCCGGTGCCCAAGCACATCACGACCACGTGACTTCTCATTTCGCTTTTGAAGTGAGGAGAAAAGCTAAGGAAAAAGATGTTGAAAAATAATTTCATGGTTCCTTTAATGCTGCCGTTTCATTGGCTGCGGAGAGATAATAAATAAGAATACTAAATAATAAAAATAGTAATAATAAATAATAATAAATGACAATAAAGAATAATAACCAAAAATAAAAATAAATAATAGTATTAAATAGTGAAGCTGTCAGCGACAATAGAAGCGCACAAGTGTCCCTTGCAAAAGTAGGCCGATATTTTTACCTTTTTTCGGAAAGTTGTCACTATAAGAAACGTATAAAGACGATTCCCCCAGAGCACCGACTATCGATCGCGTTTGTATAAGCTTAGGCAGTTAGCATGGCGAGCCGTTTCGAGCTTCAACGCTTTTCTAGTCCACAAGGCAGAAGGCACGGCCGTACTCTTGCTTCTGCGACTCTATGGCTACTGGGGCGTAATGCCATTCCTCTACCTGACTGGCTAAGCTGATGGAAACACTGCTAAAAAAATTGAATATAGTTGCCGCGTCTGGTATTTTGTGGTGCTGTGAACATGCTGGCATTTCCGAGAGTCGTACACCTACGAAACGAGCTGGGTCACCCATAAAGGGGAGATGTTATAATTATAGTCACTGTTAAAAGAAACGCGGGGCATTGAGTGCCTCATATCGCGTTACAAAGCAGATGTAAAACAAACCCTTGGGTGGTAAAGTGACAGAAATGTACAAGCCATCGCTACGCATTCGAGCTTAGTCACCTCGAATGAGGAAAATAATTCCCGGAGAAGGGGAGCAAAGCTCGCTTGAACCTTTACATTAATTGCCTTATCATTTTAGTCACGTGTCAAACTGCCCGCACTTTAAATAACAGAACAGAAAAAAGGTTCCAATTGGGCCGTAAAATTGCTGAGATGTATGTGCTTATCAAAAGCAAGTGCAGGATAAAGACACTCTACATCCTGATAGTAAAGGAGTACTCCAGCGTTTTCTTCATAGTCCCCGATTCGCTCAAAAATTTACTAAACACACCAACGAATATCGCTGAAATAGTAACCCGAATATTGGTCCAAAATAATCTTTCTCACGAAGTTATTGAATTTACAATTTTGGTCCACACAGTCTTCTTACAAAGTGAAAGTCACAAGTGGCAGCAGTAAAAAAGTGACGTCAACGGAAGGCAGGTGTTCACTCTTATGACAGTAGACTTTGTTCACAAATGATTACAAGCAGTTTCGTGGTGTCATATAAATGCTCTGCAAGCTCGCTCCAGCACCAGCACAGCAGCGGGAAACAAATCAATCGAATCAAGTTTATTTCCTCTCCATCTGAGAGGGGAAGGCAGGGAAAAAAGCAGCATGTCGCTACTTGACGAAGCGCCCGCCTCCCTTTACATTCTATTTTACAGTCTATTTTTAGACTGTCCGCTCGACTCCGCAATCCTGCCTTCCATTGACGCCACAGCACTGAAAAGCGCGGTTATTTTTGAATGTTGGTTCTGGCATCATTTTCACAATAACGTTTCTGAATTTCGCGAGACTAAATAACATACCGGAAAGGGCAAAGACAGTCGATTCCGAAAATATACTTAGTTGGGGTACCTCAAGAAATCACCGGAGTACCCCTTTAAGTGAGGACAAGTAGTGGCACAGGCGCGAAGAAGTGAAATGAAGGGCTCACCCCTCACCGAAAGAAACGCAGAGCAAAACAATTTACGCGGTTTCGGTTGGAACGCGGGAAAGAAGAAAAGCGATCCGAAAATCGACCGGATATTGGAACATGAGAAAGCAGTTGCGCAATATTTGCGACAAGCCAGCCACGGAAGAAACTTTGCGGCACGGAAATTGCGAGAAACTATACCTTCCTTTGGGATCAATCGCGATCTCCGCGCCACCAGGTCAGGACAAGGGTCATTATGTTCACGATTCTTTTTTCGTGATTCGTGCGTTGGCGTTCTAATCACCGAATGGGGTAACCGGATCGGCTAGGTTGTGAGAAACAATTTCCTCGTATCGCGTTTCTTAATCTATCAGTGACAGATGCTTAAGCTGTCTTTCGGAAAATGGCGGAGGCACCGGACACTGCTCTCCGCTCTCCAGAACTCCACGACATAAGTCTAATTCTTTCTTTAATTGGAAAGCTTGTTTCTAAGCTATTCGTGCACGCTATAGCCGCGTATAAACCGTACCAAACATTGAACGCTCGATACCGGTCAACAAAGCGAAGGTTTGGTGCCGTTTCTTGCGCTTAACCATATCCAGTTAGGTGCCAGCAACGGAAGTCGCCAAGTCAACTTCCTGCCAAACGCCGACGCAGAGCTCGTCTCCTCACTGATTGTACACTAGTGCCAGCTGAACCTCTTCCTCGAGTGCCTCCGTGTGACTCCCGGCGGGGGAAATATGACGCGTTCAGACATGCAGCGGTGCTGCGCACCGTGAAACAAGCGCGCTCCGGGCTTTTCCAGAGAAAGAGCGCAAGAGAGAGAACGAGAAAAAAGCATGATCCTTTGCCGCATCGGGTCGAAGTATTACCTTGTGTTTGGTTTCAATTGTTTTGTTTACCGCACACTCCATCTACTAAGTCTCACATTTCAACGGTCTCTGAGAAAGTCGCATTTACACCGAAGCAGATGGCACCCACACGAAGGGTATCCAGGGAGTGCTCACGCGCTTACTTTACACGACATGGGTGGGGGGGGAGGGGGGGTTCTTCGCTTTATTTAGTCTTTACATATGTAAACGGTTTCTTTACACTAATACAGCACATTCTACGGTACCACTGCCTTTTCCACACTAGTTCTTCAAAGGTACAACTTTCTTTTTAAATTTATTGTTGTGTTTGCATAGATCCGAAACTATACAACTTTGTGTGTCAAAAGTTTAATTTCGGAGTTTAAGACTAATACGACGATCCTGAAGGTCCGTTTAGCGCGCAAAGACCTATCGTGAAGCGTTCATTAGGGAGTTTTAGTGGATCGTTCGAGTAACTCCGATAACGATAACCGGTTACTCCGCCCACGCCTTTACGCATGCATCGTATCGGCATCGCGTATCGCTATCGGAGGTACCGGAACGATCTACTCAAACTGCCTTTTTGCCTCAAAGCTGTCGAACCATTCGATGCACGCGGTACTTTTGTTCTTCAATTCCGTTCGGTCTTGGAGAATTCGAGTGAAATGAGAGGCCTGTATGAACAAAACCTTTATAATTCCGGCTATTGTCACTGAGGGTTTAAGACACACAAGGCGTGGCGACTCCAAGCTTCTTATTATCTGAAAGCAATAAGCGTGAGAACAATATTCCGGGCTCTGCATTTCTCACGTTGTCATGGACTGTAGTCGCACACCGCAGTAGACGGAACGATCTGGTGTCGACTTTTGTCCAAGCCCCATAAACAGGCTCAACCATTGGCTCTGAGAACTCATTGTCGCACTTCGTGATTATCTTTTAGGTACGAAAGTGCCGGGCGTGAACGGTCTAAAACACGATTCTCCGGCGATGCCATGAAAATAACGTTCTACAATTTATTTGAGAAAAAACAAACATCAATCACGTTTGTGAGTACGTTACGCAAATGATAATTTTGAATTTGAAGACTTTCTTGGAGTGTATGTTTTTAAATTTATTTTGATTTAAACATTTTGGTTAATGTCGAGGACATTCCGATCGCACCATCTGCTTTCCACGTTATCGTGTGTAACTGAGCGGATATACAGTAATATCGCAAGATATATTCAGTATTGTATAAAAACATAGAGCGCCGTCCAACTTCACTTCTGGTTATACCCGGCCTTGTATCACCAAACTGCAACATAACCTTACAAGTCGGCCAATCTTCTATACGGCGAGCAGGCGTTATAAAATGTGTATTTGGGGCATCGGAACGGAAAGAGGGGTCCGCCAATCACATGGGAACATAGGGAACGCGTAGATAACGGCCGAAATAACGAGGCAGCTAAGCTCGCGCCGTCATTGGGTAAGGTCGCGGTAAAACAAGCTTACTTGTGCACATTTGGGAGGCTAAACAAACGCACAACGTGCGCACGGAGCGGGCGATTTTGCACACCGAATAGCCACCGACAGCTTAATAAGAAACATACGGCACGGCTTACGATGTGCCCGCTTCCCGCTTTGTGATTGGTTCTCCCATGTTCTTATTGGCGAATACCGCAATCTGATTGGCTGCTGAGTTATGATAAGATGCGCTCCAGACTTCCCATACTGTCAGTGACTATCATTACGCAAGTCCGTCTGCTTTTTATTTTTTTGCTGGGGTTTGCATTGAAGTTAGAATGCGGAGCTCTGGTTGGCTTTGATTGAAGAATAGTGGGTAGACCCCAAGGCGTCTAGCATTCAGGTCTATCTACTGTATTCTTTCAATGAAAGCCAATCAGAGCTCGGCGTCGTTCTGACGTCACCGCAAATCGCTGTGCCGCTAGAAGCAGCCGACTTGTTCTCCGCATTGTCTGCCCAGACGCCGAGGATCAAACGCCGATTCGTGATCCCCGAATGTCTAAAACACACGTGATATAAAAAAGAAGTAAGGACTCCCCCCAAAAAATTGGAATTCAGGAATATAATGGCATACGATCATTTTTTTTAGCAAACTACGCGTGAATTTAGATTTTAGTGTGAATCTCAATAATAATCTTAAGGAAACCTGGTTTGTTTTACTTTATTCACGCAATGTTAAAACCCTACTTTTTTTCTTAAAAAAATAGCTGATAATTTTTTTCTTGGTTCAATTTCCGTAAAATTTTCTGATGATTTTTCTTTTATACGTGTCTTAGGTTTTAAGGAAGTTGGCAGTATTTACACCAACGAGCAATCAAGGAATGTAAAACAAAATACTGATCCGAACAAAGCAAGTTGCCCTTTACGGTAATTGACAGCTTGAGAGTCACAGAACGTCGTTACTGCTGATCATCTTATATACTTTAATTACTTTATTGCTCGACGTACTCCGATTTCATTTGAGGTTATTTCTATCACTGTCGTAAATTATCGCTCCTTAGTCAACGAGATTTCGGCATCGGAGGGTAAGAACGTCCAAGACCTTATCCCGAAGGGAAGAACCGCGAAGAAAAAAGACACGCCCCGCGTTATTTAAATTGGCAGTTACAATATCGTCAATGAAATGCTCTTCGTCGGCTTCGAAGGGGTCTTTGCAACTCACCGACGATCTTGCGAGGGTGCACGTCAGAGGTGTGCGAGACGGAGGCGATTGCTGCTGCTGCTGCGGCTGTTGCGGCTGTTGCGGGAAAAGCGGACTCTCTGCTCCCGGGTCCCGAGCGGGGCTCCCTTTGAGGATCGCGGGGCGGAACCCGGGTCCCGCCCCGCGCCCGGCACGGGGTTCACCGATGACGTCGACGCCTCGCGCCCATTGGTTCACTTCGCGGGCGGCATTGAAAGAGAGAGAGAGAGAGAGAGAGGTTGTAAAAAAGAAAAAAACGAAGGAGGTCTGAACCCCGCGTCAAGGCGAGGGAAGTTTAGAAACAGGAACGAAACTACCAAACTGCGCTCGTGGTGACGTATTTATATATATACGTATATACATACGCCTACGGTATTTGCCCAACTGCGTGGGAGCTATTTTACTCCGTTCATCCGTAAGCTGACACTGCGGTGGGAGCAACGCTCTCTCACCGGGCCAATCAATCGCCTCCCTTTCGTCACCTGACCCGGGATCACTGGACGCTTGACTGGTCCCACGAGCACGTGTAGCTTCCACCGCACTGTCAGCTTAGGCGTGGACGGAGCATAGGGGTCGTATCACGTGGTGTACGTACTTTTGTTTGGTCTTCATTAATTATACGAACGGAGTCGCACAAACAAAAGTGTGGATGTTCATCATCATCATCATCGTCATTATCATCATCTGACTTTTGGCAGAGTTTGGAAATTTTTATATGCGTCACCTGTTTAAGATATTTTAATGACCTTTGACATCACCGGAAAGCTGAAACTTAGCACTTTGTATTGAATGCAGATTCAACATGATAAGCATAAAATAAAATAGGTTACGTAGCTTTGAATAAACGAATGTTTCGAAAATCCATCAAATTCGAAATCACAACTTTTTTCATGAACCCAGTTTTTTTTAAAATTTCTTGCCTTATTCTATTGGTAGCAATGTATGATTGCGATTTATCAGCAAATATAAACAGGAGATATAGTATTTTGTTCGTGTGAGTGCTATTAGAGCTTGAATCTTGTCAGTTGTTCGTTGTGACTGCGTCCTCGCGTAGGTGTTATACTGGCCAACATTGTGGCTTGTACTAGTTATTGACCTAATAATAATAGCTTAATTAACACGTAACCTTAAAAATAGGTGAAATAGAGCGTAATGCGGAGACAAAGAATTTCACTTCGCAACAAGGCTTGCCGTTTTATAAAGCGCATCTGACAAGGTTCAAGCTTTGATTGCAGCCCATGTTTTGTGTGTATTCATATTAATCGTGTTTTCGAGTGGTGTTCAGCAAATTTCTTGATGCTTAATCAAGACAAAACCGACCTACTGACAATGTCATGAAGAAGCGAAGTTTTATTTTATCTTATATTCTTCAATCCGCTACTATCACACGTATTACCATGATTCGTGACCTCAGGATCAATTTCGACACCAGACTTTATTTTTTTGGTCATGTTACTCAGATTGTTGCCTCTTCTGTACAAATGCTTGGTTTACTTTCTCGCCGGTCATGTGAATTAAGGAATTATTTTTCATTGAACGTCTATTTTCCTACCTTATATGAACATAACTTGAGTTCGGGAGTGTAGCATGGAACTCGTTGACGGCTTTTGATGTGTCGCAAATCGAAACTGTCCATAAACACTTTATTCGTAGTAGATATGATAGATATTTCAATAGAAGATGTTATCATGACTACAACTACCTCCTCAAAAGTCGTGCATTAACAAAGATATATGCACTCGCCGACTCACCCGTTATATTGTCTTTCGACACAAGGTAATTCATGGTCACTTCGATGCTGACCTGCTAAGCCTCTGTACATTTTCATGCACCTGCCCGCTTTTGTAGACACCACTCTCTGTTTTATTATTTACTTAGAAGAAAAACCATTATCATTAATTCGCAAACAACTTTCATTTAGCGATTCAGTTTCCATGTTTGTACCTTTTTGACAAATTGAACTCTCTCAAGCGTAAACTTGCTTGAAGACTATATTATTGTAAGATTTTATGTTCGAGAAATTTTCTTCGCAATCTTTTTTGTCTTATATTTTCTAATCGCGAACTTCTTTTAGGGTGAACTAGCTTTGTGCGATTTATTTGAACTTTCCCTTGATGAGTTAGACCTTTTTTTTTAATTTTCTATCGTCTGTGAAAGTTTATAAATTGTATATCTTAACTTTTTTTTAAATCTTGTGATAACCACACCAAAGCCGCAAGATTGTTCTGGAGACACAAAATAAATAATCAGTTATATTTATTATTACGCGCACAAAGTTTTATACATTGGTGTTAATTTTAATTCGAACAGGTTTATTGCAAAAAAAAAAGCCATAAAAGGCACGCTAATGCGGTTTGTGCAGGTGAGTTAAACGGTCAGGGGGAGATTAAATAGGCGGATAATCTTCACGATAAGTGAAATTATTAACTAAAATTTCTTCATTAACTTTTTTATTTAGTGAAAGCGCACGTCTGGTTTCAACAAGTAACTTGCTGAGCGTCATCGAAAAACCACTAAATCAGAAAATTTTATAATCACTTGAGTCACGTGTTAAACGCGGGGGTGTACCAAAGTTACCACTCGTCCAGTAGGCACAAAGCTAGTGGTGGGGAAACGCTAACTATTAGGTTATATTCCGCTAGTTTTGCGCCTGCTTCACGAGTGGTGACTTTCGTGCAACTCCGGGTTTTCCACATGCTTCAAGTCTGTCTAAAATTTACTCCTTTAGTATTTTTCTATGACGCTCAGCAAGTTTCTAATTGAAACCATATGTGTATTTTCACTAATTCAAAAGTTAATTGAGAAATATTAGTTCATTATCTGACTTAGAGTGAAGATTAGCCGCCTGCTCCTGGCCGTATACCTCACCCGGACAGACTACATTGGTGTACATATTACGGAATTCTCGTAGTAAATGTGCAAATGAACATCAAACACCCTATATGTTTTTTTTTCATTATCTACTATTATACTTTGCTACAAATACAAAATAAAGCAAATACACACATGTTTATTTTTAAAAGTTTGCTGATTCAAATATTATGTAACATATTTTATTTTGTGGATATATCATTGAAATTGTCCTCATTGAATGGGTTAGATTGGAATTTTCTGGTGATGCCAAGGTTATAAAAATATCTCACATGTCACACGTAAAAACTTGCAAGAACTTGCCTAAAGTCATCGAAGGTACACACTTCGACATTTCTTTTTAATAGTATACAGAAATTATAATTTTTTGTTCTTCAAATTTTTTAAGCGTCATAAAATTTATTTCGAGATTGGGACAAACATGTTATAGTGCTTTATTTTGAGAAATGAGAAAAAAGCGAGTGGTCAGACACGCAATCCCCGATCGGTGGGAGAAGCGTCGGTTTTCGTCTCGGCCACGTCAATGGTCAATAACTCGAAAACAAAACAAAATCCACCAGACTTACCGTTTGCGCTCTTTGTCATTTTCAAGAACACTCCCTTAAATACATATATATATATATATATATATATATATATATATATATATATATATATATATATATATATATATATATGGTCAAAATTAAGAATTCGACCTCAAAACTGTACATGAATTAAGATGAAAACGCACAATTTTGGAATGCAATGTGTGTGTAAACAGGCACGCAGGTATAGAAAACGTTGCGCGAATTGGCGTCCACCAAGCAATAAAAACCACATGATTCTTCCGTTTGTTTAGGAAAAAGAGTATCGCATTTTTCCGGACTTGTTCGGTATACTCATTACACGTATTTAAATTGATTGTAATTGATTAAATTATTGAGTTTTTGTACAATATCTTGAATGGATTTATTAGGAAGTAATCGCAAATGTAATCCGATTACTTTTGGAAATACTAGAAGTACTCGAAACTGCTACTTATTTTTCCCTCCACTTTCCAATGGCGCCATCTGTTTCTACAAGTTTCCTACCATGAAATTCTCGAACAAAGTTTCCGAGAAGAGCATGGTTTACCAAAATTCTTAAATTAAGGAAATAAGTAGCTTATAAATCGGTGATTTTCAACCAGTAATGCACAGTAGTACGAAAGATCAGTTTTAAACCAGCAGAAAACCGATCGTTTTGAAAATTTGAAATAATTAGAATAAGCGATGGTTACTTTTTAAGTAACTCCCAATTCCTTTTTATTGGGTAATCAAATATTACCATCGAATACTTTTGAATTAGTAGTAGCTGTAAGTGTAATCGATTACTTTGTTTCGAGTAATTGACACAAGACTGCCTTTTGCTCACCGCAAAAGTAAACCATACGCATTGCCGTACGCTCAGTCTGCGCCCGAAATGTAGCGCAAGCAGTAAGCAACAGATGCCAACATTTTAGAAGTAACCCTTATCTGACCCGAAAACGATAAGCGATTTCCGAACATGTTCAATGAGAAAATTGGGGCGCGTTCCCGACAGCGCTCGCCCCTTATCTTTATGCATTCGCGGGCTCGGTTAATTGCCATTGCCTCGTTAAAAATATAAAAACACACAAAAAAGCTTTATTTTTAGTTAGGTAGCTGCAAGTTTTAAAACTCTGGCATCTGGTTCGGATCGCTGGCCAGACACAAGGTATTTCCATTGATTTCAGGCGGATAAATTTAAACAAAAAGTTCCGTGATATGCTCGCACCGGCACAAGCAGTTAATGCCCAACTAGTATAGGATTGTGGAAAACGATAGTGGAAATTAGAATCCAGCAATTAATAAATAAAAAAAAATAAAAATCGTTGTAAATCTTTAATATGTGCAATAAACAACTTAACACAAAACGACCTCCCCATTTCTTTTAATATATTGTGCAGTGTCCTCCGTATTTATGAGCAGTTGATTTATAAATTCAAAGAAAATGTGTCACTAACAGCTTAAAAACGTAGGGCGTAAATTATTATGACCACGCTGAACTGAATGTTGTCGGCCAGATTTCGGTATGGGTTCTCTTACGTTGACCAAAAAGAAATGTTGACGCTTAACTAAACAGTGACTTGAGAGCATATGAGGACAGTCAAGAATAACTCTCAAACTCTGAAATCGCGAAACAGAAGGAAGAGTACCTTATCCGGAGGAATTAGGGACATCAGAGTTTACAATATAAAACAATGAGGTTAAATAATAACACACCCGATAGAAAATATATACAATAATTCGCGATATAAAAAAAATGCAGAACACTACTGATATATAGTCAGTGAAATTAAATTTTCGTAAAATGTGAGCCAAATGGTATTATAAAAAATAGCGTATGAAGGTTTTGCTCTTTAGTCTGTCACGTAGTTTGTGTTATCCACTTCCGTTCAGTTATTTTTGTGGACATTGCATTGTTTGTTTTCATGTTATTTATATTTGTCTATGGTATCATGAAGATGCTGATTACTTTAATTGAGTATGTCACTTTCAGCTGAATGATATTTTTATGTCCATTTATTTAAATACTTATGTAAAGTATAAGGGCCAGTGCCTGGTCGATTCTTAGCCTTTTTCACTGGTCCCCTTTCCAAACACACTCCGAAATAAAATAAAAATGTTTTGCCTGGAAGCATTGGTAGTAAAATCACAACTGCGGAAGAAAGTTTTGAAGAAGACAATCAGTATTGTGTCTTGTATCAATCATATTTGTATCAATTATATATTGTATCAGACGTTCTTGGATCACGTTAGAGCAGAGACCCTGGAAGGTTTTGCTTTTCTAAAGGAAGAGTAGGAAAGGGAGAGAAGAGAAAACATTTTTCGCTTGTTTTTTACAATGTATGTATGATGTCTTGAGTTTGTTCGCTGTTGTCAGACGAAGGGTGGAATATCCTTGGCACTGACGTTGCGTGGAGTGGTCTGTGTTGTGTCGTTGGTATATACCGTTCACGCCTAAGCTGTCAGTGCCGTGGAAGCTATGCGCTCGCCGGATCAATCAACCACCTCCCTTTCATCTCCTGACCCCGCACAGCACGTGGGTCTGGCCGAGAGCGTGATCACGGGGAGAAAGATTAATGTACAACTGGTGCAACGAGCACGTAGCTTCGACCGCACCGTCTGCTTAGGGGTGAACGGAGCAAAGAGCCGGGTCTGGCGATGGAACATCGTTGCGGCAGGCCTCTGGAAAGTGCAGGAAATCGGGAAAGGCTGTGTGTTACAGTGGAGTATAAAACCGGTTGGGTTAATGAAATTTAGTTAGCTGTGTTTTAGACGTTGCGTGTGTTTGTCTTTTTGTTTTCGTTTTATATATGTGCGACTTGAACCAGGTCGCTTGCATGCTTACCTTGTCTTCAAAGAGTGACATGCTTGTTATTGACATTTCTACAGCGTGCCGTTGGCTCATCTGCCAAGGACGCGTTGTTGATATACCGACGACTTGACTGAAATGAATACGTCACTTCTTTATGCGTCCTTGTGGGCAGGACTTCCGGCGCTCTTTCGGGGTCCAGATTCCGAAGCGGCCGACAAAAACGCAAAATCTGATCGTTGAAGATCTTAAGACATTCTTTCTTTCCGCAGATGTTTTAAAATTGAACTAGCCTTTAATGATAAATACCTCTAAAACTAATATTTTCACACGACCCTTCTACCAAGTGGTGAGAAAGTTAAGTATCAACTGTTAGTTAATTACTTAACTTATCGTGAAGAAAATATATCCCTTCGCACACGCAGTGAAGACGGCACCCATATAACTGTTATCCCCACTTTCCCCACCTCAACTGTAAACATTTGTATGAATTACAATCGATTCATCGGTAAAAAACTTATACAACGTCAAATTTAATTGCCATGTTGTTTACGTTTTGATTAGAGTGTTTTTATAAACACAAAACAAAAGTGAGGGTGGTACTTTTATACTTCATTCACACCTCAAAAACGTTACGTCATGATTAATGGGAAATGTGTGTTAATATTAATAAATGTAATTATGTAAAATGCACAATTGTTTTTACCGTTTTTATAAGGGAATGAGTTGTACGGTGTCGCCTTGAGAGAAGGTACTGATGACTAATATTTGGATGTTTAACTTAGCCGCGATGTTTCTTTTGTTTTGGACAAAGTACAGGACGCAATAGAAATTAAGGCAAGCCGTGTTTTATACTTTATCAAGTGAAATTTCAACATTAACCCAGCAAATATGAACATACTATTACACGCAACCAACGTCGGGTCAATTTTAAAGTGTGCATGTCCAGTCTGCTATCCCCATTTGTTCAATTTGTCATCAAAGTTATAACCCATGGAAAATAAAGCAGCTCGTTTTTGTTGCAAGTGATTATGAATTCTGCTCAAGCACAACGAATAACGCATAATGAACTTGATTAGAAATAATAGGTCGACGAAGAAATATCTTGGAATGAACAGATATAAGTATTAAAAAGGATATGTATTTGCATACTCCTGATCACAGTTCTTCAATGGTAAACCATATGTATTATATTGGATGCAGAACTGAAATGTGTAAAAACGCCTTTTCATTATCGGTTAGCGATGAGAATAGTCTTCCACACACATGATGAATGGAACTTCTGATGCCCCTGTTTATTAGGCATTCTTTGACATTCTTAGCCGCGATTTTTGTGTTGTGGTTTTAATGCGTTGTATTTTTTGTTTGATATTTGTGTCGTAAAATTTTAGTGCGTTTGCTGTCATGCAATGCTTATGCCCGGTACTTTATATCAGTGAAAAAATAATAAAATTTTTATGCCAGGTATCTCGTACAATATTGCTCTCGTTGCGATACAGGTACTGCATAACTAACAAACAGTGTTCATGCAATTTATCAAAAGGTGCAGCAAGCTGTACAAGAATAACGATAATAATCCCTCGGGGAGGGGAACAAGGGGGCAAGGGACTGGCATATATCTCCAAACACAGCTTCTGGGGAAGGAAAATAAGAAAATAAAGACGACTGACAACCGGGTGACGGGTGGGCGCGCGGGGTCAATCGGAGCCAGAGCACCGCGAGAGTCGGTATCCGTTTTCTGAGTCTCCACATTTGGCGTCTTTAACGTGGGGCCTGCGCATCGCCGCAGCTACACGTCGACACGACCAAGGTAAATCTGTCGCGCTTTGACAAACATCGACGCCCTTTTCACTCGGCCTTTAAATGTCACCTAACACGCGACCGATAACTCGCGCTCAAGACCAGGGCCGAAATCCTGCAGGGGAAGGAGGAGGGGAGGGGAAGCTCCAATCGAAGAAGACTCATCTACAGTTGGAGAAGGACCCCATATAACGTCGTTGGGATCAGCTTCTCCGCCAAATATTTCGCAGCCTGAGGCGCGCGAATTGCCGGCGGAGAGGCGCTCCGCCTCGGTACCGAGAGATGCCTCCACTAATCCTAACGTTCCGCTGGTAGACACCCTTCAGGACGAACTGCCACTGCTTTTTGGTGGAATGATTAAACTGCTGCGAGAGCGCGAGGCAAGATCTCGACTTCTCGCTCAGTCAGCCCCAGATATGCCGCGACTGTGGCTAGAAATACCAAAATACGCTGGATACGCCGACACAAAATCAGTCACCGACTTTCTTTCGAGCTTCGGGACTATCGGGCAGCATCCGGTATATTCGAGATTGCGCTGCTGGCTCGTGTTCTCCCGGTCGCGCTGACAGGCAGTGCATCGGACTGGCGCAGGAGACAACAGTGGTTCTTGAACTTCGACGACTTTGCAGAACGCTCCAGGGGCGAGTTTTTACCATCAGATTACGCTGCACGTGTCCGGGACGAACTTCGGGCACGCGCCCAACACAGAAATGAATCGTTAGTTGAGTTTGTCCGCGCCCTACAGACGCTCTACGCCTGAGCCGAACTAAGCGCTTCGCCAGCCGAAAGGGTTGCGCGGGCCATCCGAAAAAGCCATCCGCAGTTTCACCCTTACTTGCGAGGTAGCAGCTTGTCAAACTTAGACGCTATGGCCCGGGCGGCCATCCAGAATCAGGCTGACATTATGGCTGAGCTCAATTATAGACCACCCCCTAACCCGAGGACTCTTTGGAACCCTGATGGGCCTGGTCCGGCATTGGGGTGCTGTAGATGACCGATCTCAGTATCCCCGGCACCACGCTATGATGCCGCTCGCGCTACATCCGCACGCGTACGCTGTGACGCAAGACGCACTTTCTCTTCCCGCTGGTCTAGTCTTGGTACAGAGACTCGGTGCCCAACAGTCAGAGACGCAGTATGATACACGGAGATCGATCACGGACCGGGACATAACTATCTGTACGGCTGCCGTTCCCGTGCGACTCCAGCCATCCCGAAAGTCGGAGCAGATAGCGTCACCTCGTTGTTTTCAATTTGGTGGCGTAGGCCATTTCAGCAGAAACTCCTCTTCTTCCGCTGCAGTCTTGAAATCAGAAAACGAGGTAAGCCGGCGATAATGAGGGCTTGCTAGTCACCGGCGAATTTGTCATCCAGTTTACAAGTCTTCCGCACCTTTTGGTCCTCATAGTTGTGTAAGGAATTCCTGGTCACACGAACAGACCTAACGCCTGACCCGCCTTTCGACGATGGCATGGCCATCAATGCACACCGGGTGAATCAAAACGTGTTCAAGGACCAGGCTTCGCAAAGCCATAGGTTTCTCAGAGACATGGAAGTGCCGGACGAGGCGCCTTCCGTTTTCGTCCCCTCCCCCCCCTCCCCCGACATGACCGAGGATCCGCACTGCGGCTAGCGGTGGACCCTTCAGAAACATGGAGGTGCTGGACGACTCCCGTGTCGCCTCCCGACATGTCCGAGGTTCCTACTGCCGCCAGCGGGGAACCCCGTCAGAGACATGGAGGTGCCGGACGAGGCATTTCCCGTGGCACCTCCCGACATGTCCGAGGATCGCACTGCGGCTAGCGGTGGACCCTACGGAGACATGGAGGTGCGGGACGAGTCGCCTCCCATGTTGCCTCCCAAAATGTCCGAGAATGACACTGCGGTGAGCAGTAGTTCTCCCCGAGACATTCCCGGAGTCACTCAGCATGACATCGCAAAGCTGAGTATCTCATCGGACTTAAATACCCGTTGCAGGACTACGACAGCTCGTACATCGTGGGACAATGTCCCGCGACAAGTCAAACACAAACCCCGTTCCAATAGTGAGCGGATGGGCCGATGGGTTGCCCGTTTCATCGCGATGATGACGGCACTACAAACACTTTTAGCGTTGGACGGGTAAGTGGGCCATCACCGGCAGTGACATGGAAGCAAATTCGCGCCAAACTGCTTCGAGCATTTCGTTTTTGCACAACAACCGATTTTGTCCCATATCTTGATGTGACGCGACGGACCAAGGGTTCCAGGCACGTCTCAGGCCACGTTGCCCAAATTTCAGCCGAAACCGGCGCTTGTGTGCCGCGCAAATCAATTAAACAGTCGCGGTAATAATCGTACCGGGATCGACTGGGGCGACGCCCCAAGAGTTGCGGGAGAAGCCAGGAGAAGCGGAGCTCACGTGACCGATGCGGGGCCAAGAAGCGCGACGTCACAAGAGACGCGTCAGCGATTGGTCGAAACAAAAGACGTGTCCTCGGTCACGTTTTGGTTCGCGATTTTTAGGAATACTGTTCTAATTTCCGCTTGGATAACCACGAAAAGTATAAATCGGACCGGAAATGATTACTGAACCATAAATAAAGCAGCATAATTGTTTTTTTCTTTGCTACGCTGGACGCGAAACGGGCAACGAGCAACTATGGGCAAACAAAATAAAATTAAAAAAAGAACACGGTACTCGAAGGATTCTGGAAAATGGTAGCTGTAGATGGCTGTTCCAACGGTCGACTGAAGACCAGTATTCGTTCGGGCGACGCTAGTTTTCACGTGTGGGTTTCTGTTCGTGTTCTTTGACGACGAAAAGAGGACGTCCGCGGAGGAACCCGATCCCGGAACGGCCGGATCGCTACCGCTTTCCCCTCGGCATCTCCCTCGCGTCCGTCCTTCGGCGTGCGGGCCGCTCGTTGCCGGCTGGGCGGTCTCCGTCGGGTCCGCCACACACGTACTCCCGTTCCGTTGGTGTTCGGTCAGTGAACGGAAGCTCGAACTCGCTCGCGAGAGCGGCATTGCCGTCCATGTTGACAGATACGGCGAAACGACCGCGCCACCGCGCTGCTATAACCCACCGCGGTTACCAGAGTCTCGATCTCCTAAATACTACCGATACCGACTATTCACACTTGACGTCATTCCCTACGTCACCTCCGTTTTCGGAGGCCCGGAAACGAGAATGGAGATTGTTCAGTTTCGGTTTCTTTACTTCTTTCGTGGGCACAGAAATACGCGTCACAAATGTCTACAAAAAATTGGGTAGCATGCTATGTTCCCAAGAAGCATAAAAACACCATTGAAAAAAATTAAATAAAATCGTCTTCATTGTCCCTTTAACATTGCAGGGCACAAAATTGCAGCCATTTTAGATACGGTGCCACAATATCTCTTTTTCGAGTCTTTGTAAGACAATTGTGTAAACACAGTATTATATCTATGCGATCCTCACAAAAAAGTAGCGCATGGCATCAAACGAAGTAATATTCGATAGCGAGGTAGGTCGCTTGCAACTCACCTATGATGAACGAAAATGTCGGCAATACCATACTTACCTACCAGGTCTCGCTTGTGGCATCATTCTTGGGAGAGATTTTATAATCGTAGATTTCACAATGGGAAAATACCAGTATGGCTGGAACTCAACCCATTTAAGTTTTCCGGTGAAACTGAAACAAGACCAGAGCGTACCCCATGGGGCGAAACACGCCATTCCGAGCAAAATGCAGACGTTTCGCTAATCACCAACGTAAGACAAAATATACGTGTGGCCATAACTTCATTCTCTGGTGCAGATGTTAAGCCGGAACGTCTTGCAAAAATGTTGAAACCGTTTTCCCACATGTTTACTCAGATTCCCGGGAAGACTTATATACTAGAACATCAAATCGATACCGGAGATGCCCAACCCATTCGATTAATGCGCGCACCATGAGTGTTCATAAAAGACAGCACCTTGACCGCGCGTTAAAAGAAATGATCGAGACCAACACGGTGCGCCCCTTAAACGGTCCGTGGGCCTTCCCTATCGTCCTTGTGGCCAAGAAGGATGGAACAGCGCATCTGTGCGTGAACTATCGTCCTCTCAACGCCATTACGAGAAGATATGCAGACCCTTTCTCTCCAATCTCGTCCGTAATGTATGCACTGGGATTGGCATGCTTTCACCACTCTTGACTATAGCAGAGGGGTTTTCCAGATTGCTGTCGCCATGGCTGGCACTCCTGAGACGGCCTTCATTTGCCAGAGGATCTATTTGAATTTAATCGACTTCCAGAGGCTTATAAACACCGTCTTATGGGATACTAAATTTAACTCTGCAATGGCTTACATGGGCGACGTAGTGGTGCTTTCTAAGACCTTGCACGACCATATTAATCATTTGTAGTTTGTCCAGCAGCGCATGAGTGATGCAAGACCCACGGAAGGCACAGCTGGCTTCAAGTTGGGTAGCGCTCCTTGGACCTGTGGTGGAGCATGGATACCTCCATCCACAGAAGGAGAAATTGAAAGCAATGATGGAATTTACCACCCCTGAGGACAAAAAGAGTCTAGAGCGATATCTTGGCATGGTGGGATTCTACCACCAATTTATATAAGACTGTGCCGATATGGCCCGACCTCTTTATGAGCTGCTGCGTGAGGATGTCCTATAGAATTGGATCGCAGTTCTGAAGGAAGCATTTAGAGCGCTTGCAGTCACCATGCCGACACAGATGTCCTCAAACTTCCCGATCTCAGTACCACATTTGTGCTACAAACAGATGCCAGTGAGTACAGACCAAGAGTAGTGCCT
The DNA here is from genome assembly GCA_037355805.1 of Ixodes ricinus. Taxonomy (NCBI): domain Eukaryota; kingdom Metazoa; phylum Arthropoda; class Arachnida; order Ixodida; family Ixodidae; genus Ixodes; species Ixodes ricinus. The sequence goes on along the minus strand of JAZHYW010022198.1, from coordinate 37,096 downwards.
CTGGCAGGAACATAATAGGGCCTTACGACCCGTCGCATTTGCGAGCCACACACTGTCGGGAGCCGAGCGTAACTGTATACCGTCACGGAAAAGAAGTGCCTAGCAATAATATTTGCCTGAAGGAAGTTCGATATGTACCTTGATGGCGCCACCTTTACTATTCAGACGAACCACCAAGCGTTGACCTTGCTGAAAATCCTAAAAACACAGCAGGACGTCTAACTCGATTGACTCTCACCTTGCAGGAGTACAACTTCTCCATTGAGTATTGGCCTGGCAAATCAAACAATGCGGCGGACGCCTAGTCTCGGGCCCCTTCTACCCCAAGAAAAAGAAGAAGCGATGAAGCTGGTCGCTGTTACTAAAGAGGAACTTTCCTGGGGTGTAGTCCAGACCCGGGAACAGCTGCTCAAAGCCCAGCGAGCAGACGATCTGTGCCAGCAAATATCTACGCGGTTAAATCAACCCAGACGCAGGGAACAGGACATGACTGCAGGACCCACAAGCACTTACGTTCAGAACAACGATGGCCTTTCTCTTCGATACATACCTCACGCAGATGAGGGTGACCCTAACACGTCGCCATTCTGCGTAGTCGTGCCGAAAATTTACGACGTACCTTTATAAGTTACTTTCATGACAGCGTCCTGGCAGATCACAGTGATGTAAAAAAGAAAACCCCAAAATCCTACCAAAAGCTTTGCCGCATTACACGCATTGTGGTACGAATGAACCGCAATGTCTTGCGGTATGCCCGGAGCTGTCCTCAATACCAGACAGCAAAACCCCGAGTCGGCAAGCCCCTTGGTTTCATGCAGACGGTTAAAAGCCATAGTCCTTGGGAAATTGTTGCGTGCGATATCATGGGGCCTATTCCCACGCAGCCCACAAGGCAACAGGCATCCCCTTGTGGTTATTAAGTACATCTCCAAGTGGGTCGACCTCCATCCTCTGCGTCAACTTACGTCTAAAAAGATATGGGAAAACCTTCGAGAAATGTTTTCCCGGTTTGGGTATCCTGGTTTACTTTTAACAGACCAGGCCCAGCCCTATTGAAAAATCTAATTTATATAAAAAATGTAGAGTCCAAAAAACATATGAATCATACAAGATATATAAGAACATATAAGAACCATATAAGATACTTTATAAGAACTATATAATATATATAAGAACATATAAAAATCATATAAGAAACTTGTGAGACGTTTTTTTTATGGATCTTGTATGTTCTTATATACCTCATATAGTTCTTGCAGAGTTCTTATATGGCTCTTATATATCTTGTATGATTCATATGTTTTTTGGACACAACATCTTTTTATATAAATGGCGTTTTCACTAGGGGGATGCCTACTACACCAGCACCGTATTCGATAATTGTTGCGAACCTCTTGGTATCCAACACAATTGTACTTCCCTTATCACCATCCGGCCAATATCACTAAAAAAGTAAATCGGAACCTCCGGGCAATCGTGATTTTGTAGACTAACAAACACCATGACTGGGACTCTTATATCCCTGAGACGGACTTTGCTACCCACACCACAGAAAACCGAACCACGGGATTCACACAGGTACGATTGAATTTTGGTCGGGAACTTAGAGTACACACAGAAAACAATATAGAGCTTGCCCCAGAGGCTCGCCTGCGCCTGGCACACTCAAGGTTTGCACAAAGACTCTGCGATAATATCCGGAGTACAGTGACAATGATCCGGGGGAATATCGAACCAGCCCAATCACAACATCGAACCCAATAATAATAAAAGCCGGAAAAACGTCGAATTTTCCGTCGGAGATCTGGTTCTCTGACGGACTCACCCACTCAGTAACGCCCAGCCAAGGATTCTCATCTTCACTCGCTAAAAAATGGGACGGGTCATTTGTGGTTGAGACGCGAATTACAAGCATCGCATATCGATTACGGTGCCCTATAACCGGCGCACACGTCGGGCCTGTTAACATCAATGACTTGAAACCGTTTATTGAACGCGGCGGAGAGTGCTCAGGGTTAAGAACGCGCCAAAGAGTGATGAGAATTAAGTAACAACGCCTGCATCTTGTTTAATTGTGACTCTTCTTGACTTTGACTACCTGCAGCCATGCAACCAGGCCGACCGTGGTCACGGCCATGCCACACATACCCCTGCGATGATCCTCTTAGAGCCGGTCGTGCTCCCCGCCAGCCGCAGTCGCGGCCATCGGTCGGCTCCTCAGCACCCACGGCGACGCCCCCGAACCCATGAGGCTGCAACATGGTGCATCATGGAGCATCAGACCTCCTCGTGGGGTTCGCATCCCGCTTGCGCTGGAACCAACAGCCGCAAGTCCCGCAAAGACTCGCCCCGGCCGACATCCCAGCACCATTCCAGGGACGCACCCTGAATGAGCGGTGCGCGCAAGACATACCGTCAATCTACACCGACGAAGAACGCGCCAGATTATGCGCCCTATGCTAGGCGCCCATGATAGGGGAAGACAGTCACCTACACGGGGCCCTCCACACCGGGCGTCACCAACTACAACAGAACAATGCATCGGCAGACACTCGGCCACTAACATCCGCCGACGTCGAGGCGGCACTCATCGTCGTGTCGAGATCGTGCCCCGAGAGGCTTAGGGTTCCTGACCTGACAACACACGCACTCGAAGATCTAATACTCGACGAGGTCTAATCCACCCTCCATTAGCCCCTCCTCGCACAACTCCGATACTCCCCGGTCCAAAAGCTGCAGCTACCACCGGCCCTGATCACCCCGCACACACCACCGATCCCCTGCTGGCAAGGAATAAGAGGATATGCCAAACGTCTCCTGTCCAGCACCGGCACCCGGGACAGTGCCAGTTGAACAAGCCCAACTGAGCCTTCAACAGCGGAGGAACTCCTCTGGCAGACAAAAACTATCGAGTTCGAAGTTGGTACGAGCTGCTCCTACTACGAATACTTCAGCGCCACCTCGGTATCGTCATTAATGCTTCCTCCCTTTGACGCTAAATCCGCTTCCACCGTTAACAATTATGCCCCATGAACCTTACATGAACTCTCTTTCTGAAGTACTTCAGCCTTAGTTCCCGGAAAATGAAGTTTACATTCTGTCTGTGATGCCAGCGTACGTGCCGTCAACAGACAAACAGGGGATAACAAGCACTCCCTTCCCCCAAAGGGGAGGTGGGGGAGGGGGATGTGTGGAGAACGAAAATAGGAAAATGAAGATGACTGACAACTCGGTGAGGGGTGGGCGCGCGTGGTAAGTCGGAGCTAGAGCACCGCAAAGGTCGGTATTCGTTTTCTGAGCCTCCACAAGCTACTCGACTGGTGCGCAACTCAAAAATCCGTCGTGTCTTGGTATTTGGTATTAAACCAAGGACATCTCAATCCGAAGTGGAGCGCAATACCAGCTCAGCTAAACAGAAGTTAGACGTCGGTAGAACAAACGGGTTTTAGCAGCTGCCACCAACCTAACACCAGCAAGGGTGAACGGTATGCATTTTAAAGGGCAACTCCGATTGATTTCGAAAATTTCAAAATAATGAGTGATTTCACATTAAAAAAAAACAATAAAAGGCACTACGTCATTTGCTTCGCGAGAAATGAATGATATACTGTTAAATTTTACTTTAAACATGAGCAGAAATCGAAACCGAAACTTCCGGCTCCGTCCGGCAACATTGGCCTCGGGCCGCTAAAAACATGGCTATCACATGGTACGAGATGTCACGTGATCCTCTACGCAACGATGGGCTGCATTGGGGCGGGCCGGCGGGCCATATTGAGTTGGGGCGGGCGTGTTCCAAGCGCAAGTATCGTCTGCACCGCACTCTATACCATGTTTTGGCGTCTACGACATTCGACGACGTCTACACAACTGCGGCATGAGTCTGCGCACATGGTGTGAATGAAGCTCCAAGAGAAAATAATAACAAAGGGTGAGACGACGACAGCGGCTGTGACACGGGATATGGCGGCAAAGGGGGTAACGGCGGGGCGGCGGGACGGCTCCCAAGAAGACCGTTGCCGACTCCACCCAATACGCTTGCCCGGAGAAGCAAAAACAAACAAAAAAAGGCAATGGTGGTGACGTTTAGCTCAATGTTGGCTACGCCTACGCCGTAGCCTTTGCGCTCTTGTTTGCGCCTGAATTTGCACGCTGGACTCAGCCGATTTCGGCAACTTGGCACGTTGCAAAGTTTGCTGGACCGTTTAAGAAACATTAAGGCAGAACTAGACCGTAATATTTGACGTGTGGTCCTCCTAGGTGATACTGAAAAGGACTGCGTTAATGCGATTAATAAAAAGGTGCAGCGAGCTGGACAAGAATGGCGATAATAATCCCTGAAGAAGCGGCGAACAAGTGGAACAAAGGACAAACATAAATCTTAAACATAACTAGTCGACTGGTGTGCGACCGAAAAAATCCGCTTGGCCCTGATATTGGACCAGGGACCTCTCCATTTACAGTGGAGCGCCCTACCAACTGAGCTAACCAGAAGTTAGACGTCAGTAGAGTAAACCGGTTTTAACAGCTGCCACCAGTCTAACACCAACAAGGGTGGACGGCCTGCATTTTAAGTTTAGGATGCTAATGCAATTAATGAAAATGTGCAACGAGCTGGACAAGAATAACGACGATCCTCTCTGGAGAATATAAACAAGGGGGACAAAAACAACAACAACATAGATCACCCAACACAGTTAGTTGACTGGTGGCAGCTGTTAAAACCCGTTTGCTCTATTGACGTACAACTCCCGGTTAGCCCAGTTGGTAGAGCGCTCCACTACAAATGGAGAGGTCCTTGGTGTCGATACCAGGGCCATGCAAACTTTTTTCAGTCGCGCACCAGTCGACTAGCTGTGTTGGGAGATTTATGTTTGCCCTTTGTCCCCTTTGTTGCACTTCTTTAGGGATACAACACCATTAACAGTGTTTTACACGTTCATCCAAAACAGAAACGAAATTTCTTTCCTCGTTCCTTTTCGATTTAGGAACGAGTTGTCGTTGCAAGTGCTAGGAATTCGAAAGGAACGCGTTCCTGTAACATTTCTAAGATTGGAACGGGTAGTTACGTTAACGTCACTTTCGCGTATTCCAATAGAATATTGTGCTGGATAATCTGTAGATAAAATGAAGCGAGCAAGTGAAAATATCCACGTCGTTTCGAGTGGTCACAATCCCATTTCTTGCGGGTCTTTGTTTTCGACTATCTCTCGGACACTTCCCCATGTCTTGAAAGCGGAGGTTAAAGTAGTCGCTCATTAAATGCCTAAATGCCCACTACTCTCCGTTAAAACTGCAAAACTAGAACACCGTTCTTCCTTTCGTTCCCTCGAAGACGCAACGAGCTCCCGTTTCAGTTCTACCGACACAAAATAGAACGGCGGCGTTCCCCTGTTCCTTATTAAAGAAACGCTTTTCAGGATTGTCGTTTCTTGTAACGCCGCTCTGTACAACATTGCTAACAAACCACCTGAATAATTAACCACATAAATAAATAAATAAATTGATAAATAAATAAACACGCCGAAGACACTTAAGACTGCTTACGTGTAGGAATGCGAAAGCATTTTAGTCCCACGGGTGAAATGTTTTCGAGTAATGTTTCTACACGTATTGAGGTTGTTTCTGCCGGTATTGTATTAGGTGTGTGTGTTTGCGTATTCGTTGGCCACCAGACCGCAAACTTTCGGACTGTCATGCTGCACAGCGATGAGGTTGACCGAGGTTGCATGTGGTGAGTAGCATGACGTAGACGAATAGCTGTTGTTAAAAGTGAGTTTATTTCACGCTATGAGATCATCGATATCTAGAGGTAAGTCGGTTGTAATGATGTCGTCCTCTGTGGCAACAGTGCCCTGGTCATCAAACGGGTATATGTCCGGAGTGTAGTCCTCACACATGGCGCTCCGGAAGTGACATCACGCTCCCCACTGCGCATGCGCGGCGCCCCCGCCGGCTTCACGGCTCCCATGACGAAGCATCTGCGTTGCTGTGCTTTTTTGTATTTTATTTCTGAGGCGCGTCCGCTTTGACCTTAAAAGCCGACGTATACTTCGCGCTTTCCACTTTTTCCCGCCTCCTCCTTTCCTATATCCTCTCCACTTTTTACCTTGCCCCAACTTGGCCCCTCTCGCACTTTAGGTGAGGGGAACGCTAAGAGGATTATCTTTCCTGCTGAAAGCCGAGGTTGCACGTCAGCCTTTAAGCGGCGCTTGCTTGATGACGTATTTTTATGGCCATCTTTCGGGCACAACGCCGACGCCGCCTTTTCGCTTAATGTGACATATAGGGCTTTCGTCTTAATAAATAAATAAATAAACAACTACCTAATCAAAAACCTACCAAACTAAATAACTATATAAGTAACCAATTGACTAACTAAATAACTAACAAAATGAATAAATAACTAAATAAATATTTATACAACTAAATCAATAAATACTTGTATCGTCACGTGATGCCTTTCCACATAACGGATGGTAAAAACAAATAAAAAGTAAGGACAGAACGAGTGGGTTGGTAGGGATAATTAAACTTGAGGTAGAACACGAGAAGGAAGGACAACCACGAACTTCCATGGAAGTTTGTGGTTGTCCGTCCTTCTTGTTCTCTTCCTCAAGTTTAAATAAAGAGTGTCATTAGTAAAATCATTTCACAGAACGAGAGCGTAATTACTGATTTGTCAGGCAGGTCTAACCTTTTAATTCACCTTCCAGAAGACAAAAACAAAAAAAACATGCGAATTCTATTGGTCAGTTTGTGGGGCCCACAAGAGTCTCGTTAGGGCACGTGTAGTAATTTAGTCACGATTGAAGGAACAAAAATGTTCACAAGCTTTTGTTTTTGTTTTGGTGCGCGTACGAATTTAGAGGAAAACGTCGGAAATGGCTGCCATTTTTTATCATTACGCGCTGCGCTTGCAAAGGAAATCTAATTTTCAGTCGCTCGTCAAAACAGGGCAAAATTGAGAAGTACCAGGGGAACGGAGAAAACCAGCGCAGAATGTGAAGAAAATAGGCCTCCTCAAGACGCCCGTAAGAGTTGATGGCCCCAGAAATCAGTTGATAAAAAGCAGGCGCTCCTAACTAGGAACTTTGCCCCAAATGACCAGCTTTTTTATATAAATTAGTAAGAAGCATTCACGGGTAATATAACACTCCACGCATTCGATAAGGCCAATCAGAAACACGCACTGTCAACGCGCTGTTCGCCTGAAGCAAATGAGCCCCTACATCATCGAACTTTACGAAGCACTTTACAGCTGACGTAACTCAAATTGCGTAATGCCTTAATAGATCGTATGCGTGGCAGTGGCACAGTAGCTAGCCACACTACTTTATCTACCTCCTTTTAGGCACTCTTGGATCGCCTTGTGCTACGCTTCATTAAGTTTGGTATTACGGGTAACTTAATTTACTTATTTATTGGATGTGCTGTGATTACACTACTCTTGGCTAGCGTTTCAAGGGAAGTGCGATTGGGCCCTCCAGACGTGGTGCCCATTCTAAACATGTTTCGTTAATATTAACTTTCCAAATTTTTAAAGGAAGGCGAGCGAAGTGTGGAAAACGAGTGTTTCGGGAAGTTTGTAAAATGTTAAGACACAAAAATTTGCCTAACGATCCTAGTTTCTTTTTCTTTTTTTGTTAAAAAGTGCGAAAACATATTAGTTCTGCCCAAGTTTGGTGCTGGTTTGTGAAATCATGCACACTTCAGTGTTCATATATGTGGTCTTTCAAAAATAAATGTAAAATATTAAGTTTTTTTTTCGTTTTAAGAGTTATTTCCGGGAAGTTTGTCTGCTTTAGGATATGGCACTTTCATAAGAGTTGTATAAGATAACGTGGTTGGTAAACTTGAGTATTCAGGCTTTGGTAGCGCAAAGGTTTGGATTATATTTTCATTGCAATCGATGCACGGTGCACGTTGGGTGTTTCAGTAGTCTTAAACAAACATTCTTTTTACAATTGAGACTGCGCAGTGCGCACCAACTAACGAAGCTCGTTGATACCGGAGTCGGTGCCCATGGGAAACGAAACCAAAACATACTGAGAATTGGAGAACACTGAGATCGGTCGTGACATGAGAGACATACTCCGAAAAGCAATTCGGGTTAATTCACTGCAAATTTGTTCCAAGATGGTCGAGGCAGTTGCTTAAATTGTTTATTAGTTTTTTTTTCGGCATTTCAGAATGCATAGTTTGATTAGCCATTACGTTTAATTCCTTTAAATACTTAGCCGGCTAGCCCAAACCTCCGGGCTAACCTGTCCAACTTTCTGTCACCAACACCAATCCATCAATAAAGACTGTTTGAGCTGATATAAGAAATATGGGCGGGCTGTGCAAGACGGCAAGACGAGACTGGACGAAGGAACCAGTACATCGATACCTGCTGCGATTGGTCACCAGCGTGGCGCTGACCAATCGCAGCAGGCGGCGATATCTCGGTTCCTTTGTCCCGCCACCTTGCATATCCCCCCCCCCCTGCCTGGAATCTGAAATGTTGGAAAGGACTGAAACGTTGCTTGCGATTTTGAACTGGAGTAATTATCAGTTTGGTAACTGGTACTGAGAGTTATCAGCTTCTTTGGTAAGAGTGATATTGAGAGTGAGAGTGATACTCTTTGTTGAGAGTGATATTGAACCACAAGTGAGAGGCGCTTGTGGTTCAATATGTGCAAATTAATTGATGTGACAGTTAAAGCAATACTGGAATCATCTTAGAACACAGTTGTAACCTGGCAAAGGTTTGTATTGGAACGGTAGTGGATTGTGCAAAGGGCCGTTTGAATTTTAGTGACCACAGTTTCTTTTATCTACCGAATTTTATTCATTGGATGAGAATGTATCGCCTTATATTTAACGCACGTTATATATAAGTAAAAATGAAAACAAGCATACTCCAATGAAACCCAATGAAACCAATGAAAACCAATGAAATGAGGTGCAATATTTCTTTTCAATATGTCTTCCTTTCCACAACATTCGTCGAAATGCAGCAGACGCGGGAAAGAGCGACAATTGTCAATGGACCGAATTGGGTGGCTTTACCCCTATCCAGAAAAGAAGGAAGGCCGCGACTGCAACGGGAGCCATCGCTGAAAGTAAGCTTTCGTCTGTGCAAATATAAATTGAGTTCGGAACGTTGTTCGGGCAGATTAATTCGTTGTGCACTGTAAATCGTTAACAATATTATAATAACGCTAGATGTGAACTGGTGTGCATGTTTTTGTTTTGTTTTTCTTTAGTGTACAGTTTTGATTTGTGTGTAAACAAAAATTCATAATTTTCAATAATCAAGATGGCTGCCATGACAAACTTCGTGACACCCCCCCCCCCCCCCCTGATATTTTCCTGGATTTACGCCACTGCTCCCAAATACAATGTGTTTAGGCGCGAGCGTGACTACAATTTTACTGGTCAAAGAATAGGTGGCGGCGGTGTCTTAACTGCAGTAGATAAAAGTTTAAAGCTTAGCAGAAGGAGTGATTTAGAAGAGAATTCAGAGACTGTTTGGGTTGAAATAATGTCAAATGACGGTGTTAGTTTTCTGATTGGTAACTATTACTTTCCCCTCTCTCTGATCAACGTGTTTTTTGTGAACATATTAATTTTATTGGAAGTAAGTTAGATTTCTCTAGCTTCAAAGTACACACATATGGTGACTTAAACCTTCCTGGGTTCGAATGGGATACTGGTATTTCGGCAGTGAAAAACTCAAACATATAAATAAAAATAAACCGCCTGTTAGATTTTGTACCTTTTTAATGACTTTAATCAATACAATACTGCGCGAAATCGCTCAGAAAATGTACTGGACTTAGCACTGGTTACGTCACCAATTGAAATTTGTATCGCAAATGTACCTCTCACGCGCGTAAACGACTATGACAAGCCATTTGCAGTATCGTTTTATTTACCAGTACCAGTTATAGGAGCAGATTTTTATGAGCAGTCATGGTATTGATACCAACAAGGCGACTACTTCGGTTTTCGCCGGTATCTTATCAAATTCGATTTGAGCACTGCACTAGGAGATATGTGTGCTGAGTCATGTACCAGAAAACTAACAGAAACGCTAGAGCAAGCTTTAGACATATATGTACCCAAGAACATATCTCGTAAAACTAAGTATCCTCAGTGGCTTCCAATGTCACAGAGGCAGTGCCTGAGTAGAAAGCTGCATTACCATCGTCTTTCCAAGAAGACAGGACTGAACAAATGGTATGAAATGTCAAGCCAATCTCGAGCATTGGCGAAACAGCTGTATGAGCATTATAAGCAGAAACAGGAAAATGCTGATGAGCAGGCACTGATGAAGCATCCTAACGACCTGTGGAGATTCAGAAAAGAAATAAAAACAGCACTCCCTCCCAAATTGCATAGTGAAATGACAATTGTTATTGCTCAGAAACAACTTTAGTAGCAAACGTGTTTGGGAGACATTTCAGTTCTTGTTTTTCTGCCGCTGACTTATCTTTGATAAGCCCAGACATCGAAGGCAGCAACTTTTTGCCTCGGAGTTCGATAACTTAGTGCGAAGTCATGGAGACTATTCAAAAGCTAAAACCAAAATTATCTGTGGGTATAGAAGGAATCCCGATTTTCATAGCGAAAGGTTGTGCGGAAGTGGTCTGTCCTATTTTACATCACATTTCTAACTTATCTCTGGAATCGGGTGTATTCCCGACTATGTGGAAGAGCTCTGTTGTTATCCCAGTATTTAAGCCGGGCGACAGAAGTAATGTGAACAATTATCGACCTGCGTCACTGCTCTGCACATTGTCAAACGTTTTCGAAATTATACTACATAACCTTCTATAAACGTATTTTCGATAAAAAGTTGTGCCGGAACAGCACAGATTTCTGAAAGGTCGTTCAATGGAGACGAATTTGTGTTTTTTTTTTTGCATGATGATGTTTTCTTAACTGAGAGCAGGCTGACGTGGTCTACTTTGACAGGACGAAGACTTTCGACAACGTAGATCACCGGCTTCTGTTGGCTAAGTAGAATATGTACGGTTTATGTCTTAGGTATTGTAACCTTCCCTAGAGATACTTGCCTGAACGCGAGAACTTGGTACGTGTGTCAAACTGCCTATCTAATCCTTTCGCGGCTATGCTCTCCTTTCTTTAAGTTTTGTAAATGACCTTACTCCATGTGTGAAATACTCAAAAATATTGTTATTTGCGACGACATAAAACTGTATCGACTGACAAATACTGTAGATGACTGTGTTCGTCTTCATCGTGACGTATGCTCTATTTCTCTGCGGTGCTTGACTAATCGCCTTGTGTTGAACGAATCGAAAACAATTTATTTCTCTCAGCAGGAAACCTGACATTTTACAGTTTTGTCTGATGCTTTAGAAACCACTGTTGTCAGCCGTGTGTCTCTGATTAGAAATTCGGGTGTATATTTAGACACTGAACTTTCTTTTAATCAACATGTTACAAATATTGTCAACTCGTCTCTACGAGTTTTTGGTGTTATAACGCGTATGTCGAGTAATTTTAAAGATCTACTATGTTTTTTAATGCTATTTCGCTCTCTTGTGCGAAGCCGCCTCGAGTTTTCCTCAGCTGTGCTGGAACAGCATTAGAGAGACTAACTCATCTGGTATTGAGAGAGTCCAAAGAAACTTTATACATCTGTTTTCTTATCGTTACTTGCAATCCAATGTGTTTTATGACAACGAGAAAATATGTGGGCAGATTGGCTTACATTCTTTGTGTAACAGACGAATGATGCGTGATTTCATGTTCTTGCGTAAGGTTGTTGATGCTGTAGTCGATTGCACATCTTTACGGCACTGTGTATGTTTACATGTCCGTCAAAGATCTAGTCGTGTGTGCTCATTGTTTTATCCTTACGTTCTACACAAGACTCATCCTATTAGCCGTCTGCAACTGGTTTTTAACAAATTGCAATCCAACTTCGATAGATTTGACATTGATATTTTTGGATCCGAACAAACATTTAAAAAGTGCATTGAAGTCTTCCTTTCTGTGTGATATGTCAACGTACGATCTTTATGTGTGAATTCTTATTATTTCGACGTAGTGCAGCCCTAAAAAGGCATACAGCTGTTTGCGGGCAAAGAAAATAAAGCATTATTATTAATACTATTATTGTAGAAGTCTGAAAAAGACACCGTACTGTACACACACTAAAACAAATAAATAAAGCAACTTTAGGTCAAACGCTTAGGGAAAACAGTTTCGCAAACGCACAAACAAATTACACAGGAAATTTCAAAGCATTCGACAAATAGATTAAATACCAAAACTAGGTTGTAGTACTCAACTAGCTAAACAGTTATTTTTAAGTGTTTTCTTTTCATTATCAGGTGTACCCCAGTGATCAATTCTGGGTCCTCTTTCCTTTTCAATTTTTATAAGTGATATAACTCATCGGTAAAAATGCTGAACTGCTTTTATTTGCTGACTATATCAAGTTTTTGAAGAGTGTCCTTTGCCTTTTAGATTGTGATTTGGTACAACATGATGTGTCTAATATTGCACAGTGGTGTGAACAAAATCACTTGTACCTTAATCCTCGAAAAACAAAAGTGATATATTTGTGCAGACGCCGTGCCATCATTCATAACTCTTATCATAATCGATAGAATACAAATTGAACGAGTTTCACTCCTAAAGGATCTTGGTGTGTATATTGACTGCGGTTTAACTTTTAAAATCATGTCTCTTTCGTTGCCGACTCTGCAATGAAAGTTCTTGGAGTTATATCGCGTTTGACCAAGCATTTTAAAAGGCCCCACTGTTTTATACATCTATTTAATTCCTTAGTGGTATCAAGTCCAGAATTTTCTTCTGTGATTTTGAATTCAGTGCCTGTAAATCAGCCCTTGATTATAGAACATGTTCAAAAGAGATTTGTTCGAATTATTTATGATAGATGGATTCGGCGGCGCGTGTATTGTGACTATGAATGCTTACTAACTAGATTTTCGTTGAAGCTTTTATCCCACAGGAGAACGGTCCGTGATTTGGTATTCCTTCATAAGATCAGTAATGGTGCTATTTGTTCTTTATGGCTTATTGGTAAAATCAATTTTCATGTTCCTTTCCGTCGCGACGAGACAGTTTACTTGTTTTGATATTTGTTCAACATGCAGTGCGTCGCCTTGCAGTGCACCACCTCAAATCGACATCACTGCTCCCATTTTTACATATCGATCTCCGTTGGACGAACGTCTGCTCATCTCATAGCGCGTAAGTGTATAAGCATATACATTTTTGTATATTTGTTTGTATTATGAGTAGTAGGATTGTGTTAGATATTCCATTTGTACGAGTTGGTGCGCCTAACAGACGGCCGTCTGGCCGTTTTAGATCACCCGAAAAATAAAGTATTATTAAATATTATTATTATTATTATTATTATTATTATTATTATTATTATTACTATTATTACGATATCTTATGCACATATTTATAAATATGTGCATAATATTTTGTATATGTACATACCTTTGAAGGTGTTGCCAGGCGTTTCGTGAGAATCATTACAGGGAGGGTTCATATACCGAGAACTAGAATACATACTCAACGTGCAACGAAAACAAATTAAAAAATAAACGGAGTCGCCTTCATGTTTTTAAAGAAAATAATAAAAACGGGAAATGTTCACCCTCTAAGGAAGAAAAACAGCATAATGGATTACCATATATATATATATATATATATATATATATATATATATATATATATATATATATATATATATATATATATATATATACGAGTACAATCTCGATAAACGGAACCTGAAGGGACCAGGAAAATCTGTTCCATTTATCAGGAGTTTCATTTACTGAGAGTATGTAGTGTAGGTACACTAAAAATGTTGAATGCCAGCTTAAATGCTGTTTCCACAAGTGCACAATTTGTAAACACCAGCAAGTGAATGTAGAAGGCAAAATAATGACAAAAACACCAAATTGCTGCTTTTGTATATTCACACAAACCGTGTAAAAACGTTGAAGCAATATTCATGTTGTCAGGCTACTTTTGGGAATGGCATACTTCCTTGCAAGCGCCGTTTTCGTGAAGCAACCGCTATCGAAATCATTAATGACTTCGATCTTTTTTTCTAACGTGAGCGCACGGTGTTGTCGCTTCGTGGCCGCCATCGCAGAAAGTAGGACACTAGGCCTAAGATGCGAGCAGAAGCCTTGTTGAGCCAAGCCTACCCAACATAGCCACCTATGCGTAAAAAATGAGAAAAGAAAACTCCCAAAAACCATGCGTACATGCTAATTTTGGGCAATAAAGCTGATAAATATTAAGAACATTTTTAATACTGTTTTATTACTCAAGAGTTATTTTTCTTTTCTGCGATAGCGAAAAATATGTCGGCGACAAAGTTTCGTTTTCGGTTCCGTTTACCCGGAGGCGCGAGAATTTGAGTTCCGATTAACGGGATTACTTTTACATTGCATGAATACAAAACCAAACAACTCCGAGATAGTTGTTTCGTTTAAGCAACAATTCCGTTTAAGCGATTTCCGTTTAACGAGATTCTACTGTATATATATATATATGTTCATTGCATAATAACCGAGTACATAAATTATACCACGCCCTCAAAAGCACGTGCGTGTTTGTCGGCGGGACACTGTTGCAATGGATAGAAATAGTGTTAATACGTTTACACAGAACAACGCACGGCATGCTTCCGGCCAAGGAAAAAAAACAAACTTGTTTTGAACTCTAAAAAGTTACATAAAAAAATCCAAGTTACATGTTACAAAACTTAACAAGTTACTAGCTCTGCAAATTTAAAACTTTGAAAACCACAAGATGCAAGCACAAAGAATGACGTACCAACTCACTTCCAAGCTAAAAAAAAGAAAAAAAGAACAACAGAGATTATTATTTTGGCTTTCAATCAAGTTTATTGCACCACACTCAGCTTTCTCTTAACAATTCTAAGTTAATGCAAACCCAAAAGCCTATCTGTAAACATGTTAACATTATGTGGAGCATAAAAAATCCGTATCTTTTAGGCTTTTACCGTAGTTCGTGAAAACACCTGGCAGAACAGAACGTTCTATTTTCCTCACCACCCCTTTGCTTTTTTTTTTTTTTTTGCTTTTGTGGCTGCTTAAACTTGTATTTGTAGTAATTGTGTACTAATATGGTATAGAGATACAATTTCTCAACTGACAGGATCCATACAGACCGCATCTTTAGTTAAGTTGTGACTTCTGCAAATTTAGTTTTATACGTAATGCTTCACAGAATAATATCTAATTTTTATTTTTTTATAATACGAGCAGGAACTATAAACCGTTTATCCGTATCGTAGTATAGACTCCCCCTATGCCTGATATGTCTTATGTCTAGTAAGTGCATCGGTCAGACAACGAAGGTGGTATATAAATAAGAGATGGAAGTAATGACATTATTACTCTAATGTAATTACAGTAATTAAATTACTTTTTGAAGTAATGAGTAATGTAAGGAATTACTTCTTTAGGCTAGTAATTTAATAATGTAATGAATTACTTTCAGGCCGTAATGTCGACAAAATTACTCATTGCTTTTGAAATTACTTTTGTCCTAAATTAGAAAATTCGTTTGCAAGCTTTAAGGAAGAAAATGAAAAATTAGTTTGCATATTGAAATGTTGCGAAAGAGACATCAGAGGAAATACTCGACGGCCACCTGAGCGCAAAGCCTTGTACGAAGAGCTGGACAGACACACAAGCGAGAGGGCTGGAAAGGCGAAGGAGAAAAGCTTGCGTGTAGACATCGCTGGAAGGCAGCGGCTTACGAGCTCCAGGCACGATAGATTCACGGCGTCGCGTCATCACCAGGGTGTCGAACCGGAACCGAACCGAACCGAAAACCGGAACAGAACCGTTATTTTTAGCCGAACCGGAACTGAACCGAACCGAAATCTTCGCCGCCATCTTGGAACTGAACCGGAACCGAACCGAAAAAAATATAACGGTAACCGGTTCAAAACGGTTCAAGGTAATTTATTTTTTATTTTTTGTTAGTATCACAAAATGAACATATGGGAATAAAAAATTGGCGGCTGTATTTCTATCAATTGATCAAAACGTCATATACAGAATTGCAACGTATGGTAAAATGTGGGTTTTCGTGGCGCTTTTGTATTGACACTATGATTAACCATGTGTCACGTGACGTCATGGTGTCAATACATGTTGTCAAGTAATGTCACGTGACCTCGTGACGTCACGTGACTCACTGCGTCAACTTGATTTAATTTGAGGAAGTCACTAGATGTATTAACCTTGCTGACAGCGTGACGTAACATTACATTACGATTTTGCACCGAGAGTCACGTGACACCGTGACGTAAGCGATTTTCATAACCCCTAGTCGAGTGCTCGGGTTCATGACAATCAGCGTCGCCAAACATTCAGGTAGCGGCTCATGTTCAATTAAATATGATAATAGCCCAACTCTAAAAATATTTGAAGCTCAGCCCAAGCTTTCGCTTTCCAAACCCTAGTCGAATAGGGCATGACTATGATGAACACTGACGGTATACGTATAATTAGCGTTAGATCACGTGGCCGCTTGTTCAAATGGCGAGTTGAGGAGGGGATCGACAGCCGTCTCTTTCCTTTATTTTTTCTGCGTCTGCTATTGCGCGGTGGGGGAAAATAATGCATGTTTTCGCAAGCTATCAACGTCAGGGGTTACTTCTTAACAGTATTTATTGAAAGTACAAAACATGTTGCAAGACCAATTTTACATCATTGAGGCACCCAAACATTTTTTCGTTGTCGCTCAACTGCATTCGAAAGATGTCCCCGATAATAGAAGTATTAAAATGACTAAATGCGACTTAATAATATGAAGTTACATAGAACTACATGTGTGTACAGAAGGAATACCTAAAAAAAAAAGATTTTAGTGCCCTCAGAGGGACAGCCGAACGTTGGCAGTCGCTGTAAATCTCACACGAGCGTCG
Organism: Ixodes ricinus; assembly: GCA_037355805.1. Classification (NCBI taxonomy): domain Eukaryota; kingdom Metazoa; phylum Arthropoda; class Arachnida; order Ixodida; family Ixodidae; genus Ixodes; species Ixodes ricinus. Next base: position 20,115 of record JAZHYW010022198.1, on the reverse strand, counting down.
TTCTCAAGTTATTGCCCAAGTTTCGACCCCCTGTGTATTTTGCTTAAAGAAGCTACAAAAAGATTTCTATACATCACTAAATTCTACTCAGGATCGCTCCCTAACGTTAATAACTGATTGAACTTGGCTTTGCTCTTTTTCTAGGCAATGGCAGTCGCCAAACAAATTAGAGAAATATTAGCATCGTTCATTCCCTCAACTCGGGGCCAGAAGCGGCCACGTGGCCTGGTGCCTGTCTTATGCCGCCAACGTTAATCATACCCACGCGCTGGGGTTGGAAAGGAAGAAAACGCGTTCTGAGCTCCAGGCATTGTTAGAGTTCGGCTATTCTCATCACCGCAGTGGATGGACACGAGCCACTACCCAAGTGTCCGCCGAGGCATTGCTTGTTACGAGCCGATGTACAGTGCTCACGCAGTTCTCCTGTCCAATCCATGAGCCGCGCATGACTATTCAAGCACAGAGAATTGTTACGGCGCATGACTATTCAAGCACAGGGTTGTAAAGTGAGGGCCCAAAACAAGTGCAGGTAAAACCGAATATAACATTAGCCTCCCGAGGCAGTATTTCGCGAAGTTTCGAGCTCATGGAAGCTGATAAAATGTTATTTATACTGAGATATTAAGTATCTTTGTCTCTCCTTCGGCCTATTTATATAAAATTATAAATTTCATTGCGTGCATCTTTACGCATCTCTTTTTGCAGTAATGTGTTCTGTAAGGGATTATTTTGGAAAATAACGTTAATTATTTCTTTCTTTTTGAACATTTCATGTATTTGACTTCCAATCTGTCATGTGAGCACAGAGCCCTTTTTGGCGTACCCTGCAACCCGATGTTTCACACTGCCAATCAGCAAACAGAAAAACACTTTTTCGCAGACTCCACAGCTCGCGTAGTTCCGAGTATCGTCCTCCCGCGTCGGTCTCAAGCGGTTATGTGAACTTTATAAAGTAAAATTTATTGATCGTTATAAAAGTATATTTAATTACTAACTCAATATTTGACAACATAAATAAGGCGCCGACCACCCTAAAGCAATGCCCCCTAATTATCTGAAAGGTGTTCTGCCAATCTTTTCCGGCGTTTTATCCTCGAAAGGCACATTGTAAGTGATATGGGACAGCCTTACACACATTCCTGATTTTGAAGCTAATTTAAATAACTATGTGTTCCTCACTCATATAACTTCTCAAACATATAGAAGTCTGTTATTGCCTCTTTTATGTGGTGAGCATTACTTTTAGGTGTCTGTGGGCTGGACAAAAGCAAAGTAAACAAGGGCGCGCGGCGAAACTATGACGATTACGCACGCAAACTGTCAGAAAGTGTCCAATTAAGTAGCTGCCATGTCGAGTAGAACGTAAAATACCACTTCGTTTTACTTAACAAAAAGAATCTTCGAGGACGTCTAAGCTTCGCCTTTAAAAGTTGAAGGCGATAGCCTTAACGGGCCTCGTTTGCATCGCCTTCTCATTTGCCGCGAAAACGTGCCTAGCTGGGCCTAGTCAAAAGCGTCTGACTCGCAACCGAAGGGTCGTGAATTCGAATCCCGCCTAAAATTCTTATTTTTTTTTTAAAGCAAAGGAATTACTTTAAAAAGGGAAATCATTTAAGACATGCGGCGACCTTTAATTCGCATTACATGTCATGTTTTAATCACCCTCATTCCACGCGTGATGTCATGTTTCACGTGAGCATTATGGGTTGTTTTAAATTCTTGCGCGAGGGCATGTAGCTCTGACGTCACCACCCTATCGACGAATAAAGATTTTCCAGTCATGCCACCGGCATCGGCTTTTTTGCGGCATGAGCTCCTTAACGCTATCCGTTAAAATCATCAATTAGCAAGGGTGATGCTCATTTGCAAATTAAATTGACCGACATCTTGTCAAGTACAAACCTCAACAGCCAGGCTATGCCAGCTTCTCCTGAAGAAGATCGACGGGCGATCTTCTTCTCTCAAAGCCGTAACCTTCGGCGTGCCTCAGGGCAGCATACTGGGCCCTCTGCTCTTTAATATTTTTATAAACGACGTGGTAAAGGTTAGTACTCTTGCACAGTTTGTAATATATGCCGACGACACCAGCCTTTTTGTGTCGGGCGTAGACGCAGAAAGCTTAATTATTAAGGCGAACGATATTCTCCGCAATTTGGCAGATGGTCTGAGGTAAATTGCCTTAATATTAATGTAAACGAAACCAAGGCACTCGTATTTTGGTCATTGAATAAGCACGTCTCCTTCACTAAATCCCTTACTTTAAGTGGTACAGTAATCGATATAGTTAAAGGGCAACTCCGCTCAATACCGAAGATTTCAGGATCAATGAGTGATTTCGAATCAAAAGCCCTACTAAAAGACACTACGTTACGTTGCTTCACGAAAAATGGGATATATATTTTAAAATCTAATTTTAAACACGAGCGGAAATCGAAGCCGAAACTTCGGCGCCGTTCGGCAACATTGGCCTCGGGCCGCCAAGTACATGGCCATCACGTGGTACGGATGTCACGTGATCCTCGGCCGAACGACGGGCGGGTGGGGGCAGGCGTGTGGCAGGCGCGAGTGTCGTCTGCTCTGTACCGCACTCTTCGCCACGTTTTGGTGTCTACGGCGTTCGACGTCTGCACAACTGCGGCTAGTCTGCGCACGTGGTGTCCATAGTGTGGACGAAACTCCGAGAGACAATAATCACGAACGGTGAGACGACGACAGTGGTTGTGACGCGAAAGACAGCGGTAACGGCGGGACCACGGCGGACGGCCGGTTCTGCTCCCAAACAGCGAGCTGCGCAGGCGCGTGCGCCAATCATGTGGACACCGCTGAGCGCAGAGAGGCACGCGTTGCTGACGTCATGCGCTTCGCTCGATCGGAGAAGCAAAAACAAGCAAAAGGGGGCCACGGAGATGACGTTTAGCTCAACTGTCGGCTCCGCCCATGCCGTAGCCTTGACTGCGCATGTTGGTTGCGCCTGAATTCGCCCGCTCGAGTCTAGCCGATTTCGGCAACTTGGCGAGTTGCAAAGATTTGCCGGACCGTTTAAGAAACATTTAGACAGAACTGCGTCGTAATATTTGGCGTCTGGTCTTCCTAGGCGATGCTGAAGAGGACTGCATTGTTTGTTTCAAAACCAAAAATGAAGCGGAGTTGCCCTTTAAGCACCACAAAACGCTGGGCTTAATTTTCTCTGAGCATCTGTCGTGGGATCGCCATATTGATAATTTGGTCAGCAGGTTGTGCAGAGTCATTGGCGTTATTAGAAGATGCCGCTCAATATTGCCTGTTAACATTAAACTCATGATTTATCATGCCCTTTTCTGGTCTCATATAAATTATTGCCACCTCGTGTGGGGCACAAAACAACTTCGAAGTTAAACAAAATACTGTTACTTCAAAAAAGATACTACGCATCATCGCGGACGTACACTACCTATATCACACTAAACCGCTGTTCGAAAAATTCAAGATTATTGCCATTACAAATATGCAAGTGTATCGTCTTTTGTATGCTTTCCTTTTCGGAACAAATGAATTCATTGAATTTCTTTGGCGCACCTCGGACCTGAATAAAAAGGAAATCTCGATCAGTATGCGCTGCTCTGAGATATGGTATGTTCCTCATTTCCGCACGAATAATGCTTTACAATCCCTTCGCCATATGTTACCTTCTCTATTTAACAGGTTCCTTCTAGGAAACATATATATATACTTTCTGACTAGAGCTGAATTGTATACGTGTTTTATCTAACGCGGATGTCTCTGTATGACATTTTTTCTTTTTCTCTTTTTCGCATAATATGCTTGCTGCCGAACGTTCCGGCGCCCTCACTTGTTTACTCTGTTTATTGTTACTTAAGTACATGCCTAGTTGGTCAGAGAAACTCTATATGTTGTTTAACGAGTCTTTTCAATGTATAACACTTTTCAGCCAGATTGCTATGCTTGTTTTGCTTTAGGGCCCCAGACCCAGTCAAGTTACCATATGGTAGCTTTTTGTCTGGAGGCCCGCCAGAGTAAATTTGTGGAAATAAAGATTTCATTTCATTTCATTTCATAACAAAATGATCACTTGGGCAAGCGCTATTTTGGGCCAGATTCGATCTGAGGGCGAAGGTGCGTATAGATTAGAGTGAACAATTGCGATTACTCCTCGCTGCATGATTTTTCGCATGCATGCGGTGCTGAGTGTAAACAATGTTTGGTTAGAGCAACAAGCATTTTGATTGCCGCTCGGTGTTTCTATAAAAAATAGACTGAAGGGAATTATTCTAAAACTTTTGTGACATTTTGAAACTTTCATTGCTTTTAGCTCGGTTGTGTCGTCATCTTATACATATATATTGTGAAGCGTATTTCGTAAACCATATTTCGTAATATATATGGCCACGAGGTGCTCATTTTATAATTTTATGTGACGTGTTTCGTTCCTTGGTTCAAGGACAGAATCACGATTTCACTTTTAATACTGCGACACGAAGTTGTACCAATCGCGGGTATTTTAGGTGAGCTACCACACTTCGCGACAATATTTTATACCGTGTAAATAAATCAGCTTGAACTTTAGAATTTTACTTAAACACGAAGAAAGGACAAAATATACAGTATAGTTCTAAATTTCAATCTGACATATTTACAGGTATGTACCAACAAGCTCAACTCTTCACTCTTGTATTTAAACATATGGATTCAGGTAAAATATATGTTACTGGTAAACAAAGGGATGTCGAGTCGTATGAACACGACGTTATGTACGTCAATTTAGATTCTCTTCTACTCTTGCGTCAAAGTTAAATAACTGAATTTTATATTTTGCTACCTAGATACAAAAGTAAATTGCACGGGCGATCGAAGAAACAATATAGTTAATCGTTTCACGGCGTAAATAGTGTATAGGGCCGGAACAACGCGGAAAATATATTCTCAATTTAGCGGTTCAAACCGGTTCGAACCGGTTCGAACCGGTTTGAACCGTTATTTTTTGCTCCCCGGAACTGAACCGGAACCGAACCGAAATCCGTGAACCCGAACCGGAACCGAACCGATAAAAATTTCGGTTCGACACTCTGATATTTACGTTGTAGTAAAAGTTCCAAAATTAAACTGACTGTTATGCAAGAGTACACTATGTTAGGCGGAGATGCCCTTACAACCTGCGTTCAACATGCACAATTGTTTATTTTTTAACTCTAGATTAAAGAAGGAATATTTTATAAAGCAATATTTGTAAATTCACTCAATTGGGTATACAGTCTAAGCTCATTACAACAGACCTGGTTATAACAGACATTTGGATATAACATACCGATTTGTGAAGTTCAGTTGGTTTTCCTCTACATACCATTGACTCAACTTCATATCTGCGTACAACATACTCCTTTTACAACAGACCAAAATCTTGGTCAAAATCAAGGTCTGTTATAATGAGCTTAGACTGTAGTTGGCCATCTCTATAGGATTCTTTTTATGTCAATTCCATCATTTACTTGTCATCCCAAGACATCAGACCTTATGAAGACACTGTTCAAAAACTTAGATTAACCTTAGCTTATAAATGAACAAGTGGAACAACCTTCACAAGTTTAGCTGGGTTTTCGTCTAAGCATCACACAACGGTAGTGAAAGGCGTGGAAAAACTATTTGATATTTGAATCGAAAATATTCGGCCAAAACCAGTATTCGCTTCGAACTCGAAACCCACTATTCGCACAAAACTAGCCGCAGCCATTACACGCCCCTCCCCTCCGGCAACGCCCGACATGAGAGCGGTGGCCGAGCGCGCGCTCTCGTGAAGCAGCCGCCAATGGCTATCTAGGAGCTGTTTTGCGCAGCCAATGGGAGAATGGGCATTTCTTTCACGTTTTTTTTTTGCAGTTACAGACGCCGTCAACTCCGCTCCATAAAGTAGTCAAATGATTATACTTGATGGGCGCACTGTATGGCGAACATGGGAGAGCGGCAGGGTGCCTGTTTCAAATGCCCGGCCTTCAGTGTGCAGTGGACGCCAAAGCCTGATCCAACTCGGAAGCACTCGCTGGAGGCAAGACAACTGAAACTCGCCCCATAGTTCTCGCTGTTTTTTGTCTGTATTGGTGCTGCTGTTCACGTTGTCATCACTGCCACGTTCCCAAAAACACGCTCGTCGGTGTTGCCCAACAAAATCTTATACTTTTTCAAACGACCGCATCTTCCGCACTCTCTTGGCAATCGCGTACGCACGTCACGGTAGGAATTGATTGTGCACTTCCACGACATACATTGCAAGATCGACCTTCAACTCCAAAAAGCATCCGGACATATTCAAAATTAGGCCCGCGGAAGCCTTTTCGTTTGCCGTTGCAGTGACACGATCCTGTGCTGTTGCCACTGGTGCACCACTTTCTCCATCAGGTGGAACTTGCATGCAGCGACGCAGTCGTTGGTTGCTTTCGGATGAAGAATGGCTGATAACAATTATCGAAAACCTAAACTGCCCGGGCCACGCGTAGTCGATACAGAGAAACATAGTCGACATTCCAGTACAGTTGCACAATCTCGACACTATCAAACAACGTGCGACCGTGCATCATGCGAAAACAAGCAGTGGGGAGTGAGCTGTTCCAGCGGCTGTTCCAGCGGCTGTTCCAGTGTAGCTCTTGCATTCGAGTGCTGCTACCCCCGGTACCTGGATGCGTCGCGCAGTGCAGTGTTTTGCGCGCCGTTGACTGTCGTGCATTAGGGCCGATTTGTAAATCTCGACCACCGTAATCGTAATACTCATTTGTGCGGATGAAAAAATAATGGAACTTGTAAGACGAGCACATATAATGGCAATATGCTACAGGTACAGCCGGCTGAACTCGTGACAGGCCAAGGTGTTCTTGATATTGCAATCGTTTCGTCTTTACTGGTGGTGGGATGCTTTGGTTCCGCTTATAAGTAGACTCCCCCCCCCTCCTCAGTTTAAATTTAAAAAATTTAAAAATATTGTTCGACCTATGATTGTGCAAGTAAGGTACATTGTCCCGACTCCAAGTGATATTGTGGCTGCAGCGTGCATACAAGCTGCAATTATTCGAGAGATTCGTGAAGGCTCGCAGAAGTTGTATGTGTTTCGAAAGAAAACTGATATTTTTGCAAAATGTGAAACTTGATGTCTGTGAAGTTACAATATTTTTCAACAAAAAGCTGTTGCCGTTCTCCTGCTAACAAGTTTGTCGTTGCCGACACTGATTATTCCGTGCATGTAATGCAGCCTTTTTCTCTTTTATTGGGACAATACTACACTTTGTCTCGCCTCAGTGCGGCCTGCAGCAGAAATGCAACAAACGCAGTCTTCGTGCATCTGATCGCGCCTCGGCCGTACGAGCACTCGTGCGGCGTGAAGGCAGGTTGAAGCGGCCTTCTCGCACTTGTATTCTTTGCAGTTAGTTTGTGGTAAAGTGAGACAGAGTACAGATGGATTTAAACTGTTTTTCGTGTCTTTATGGAATTCGGGTCCTACAGCTTTCACATTTCTTAACGTTGGTCCCGTCGTTTTGGCAGGCTCAAGGAGCAGCGCGTCTTGCTGAGCACCGAGGGCAAGTACGGCAACGTGCTCAAGTTCAAGCCGCCCATGGTGTTCACTCGAGCCAACGTGGACTCGGTCGTGGAGAAGCTGGACGTTCACCTCGGGAAGATCGAGGAGCAGCTGGGGATGTCGTTCCGCTTTGGAAACATCACCGACTCCCTCACGAGCAGCGTGGAGTCCCTCTCCACTGCGTCTTCGCTTGATTCGCTGGAAGAGAGTTCTGAAGAAGATCTGTCCTCGTCCTCTTAGAAGTTTTGCTTGATCTTGCTCGAGGGGGTCGGCGGGGGTGGAGACTTTACTACTTAGCTTTCTCCTCTCGCTTTCTGCCACCACCACTTCTCTCGTCTATTCCTCCTAACTTATTCTCGGAGTTTGGATGCAGTTTTCGTCTTGAAGCGTCTCCGAATTGCCATATATATACATATTCTATTATGGCTGGTATCCAGCTCTTGCCTTGAGCAACATTTCTAGAGAAAAATGTTCTTGAGGTCGAAAGAAAAGAGGTTTTAATGCAAGTTTTTAAACTGAATCGTAGTCTTCCATCTCTTTCATCATGTCTCTTTTATATGCAATGCTACTTGTATAGACTGCTGCCATTTTTCTTCGTTTTTCTCTTTTGAAATCTGTAAGTAAAAGAATGACAGCTGTTATGTCATTTTGAGACGTCTTTGTGTGTCGTTTCTCCCACGCATTCAGACGTGTATGTGTGGTTCACTATGAGCTTCGATAGTAAAGAATTTGGCATGGATGCACCTACCTATCAAATTTTAGTTGGAAAATTTTGTTCACTGAATAACCATACATTTCATATGTAGTTCTATAGCACCTTTTTGTGTATGGAGTGATGTCCACACTTGTTTTCCACTTTTTGTGCACTGAAAGCAGCACTACAGTAATCTAAACAGAAATGTAAATTCTGTCATGTGTCATCCGTGTGCCATAACTCTTTATTATGTTGACTGTGGCATGCATGTTCCCTAAAGGTTTGCTTAAGCGGAGACTTGAATCTTTGGAGCCAAAAATTCTATAAACAAACTTTCAGCCTTTCCACTCTGGTGGAGAAGGAAGGCCAGCGAAGCTATATTGGTAGGCGAGACAAAGACGTTTTATTCCAGTAGGGCCGCGCCAATCACCGGCGTGCTCGATGGCACGAACGAGGAAGGGTTGGGGGAGGGACGGCACGGAACCCAATGGGCGACCCTCCTCGTCGTACGGGAGTGAGGGTGACGGTGAACCGGCTCAAGTTTTGTGTCGACACGCAGCTTGTCTACAGAGAAGTATTGGCCAGCTGCAAGTCGGCAAGCCATTTGTCTGGTTGCCGCTGTCTCTCATAGATGGCAGTAGCTGTCTGGAGTTTTGTGTTGACATGCCGCTTGTCTGCAGACACAATAGTGGGGGAACTAGTGATTTCAAAGTCTACAGCTGATTATCCTTTTGATCTGCCGAGCTCCTTATTTTAGGATTAATATTCGAGCCATAATATGACTTCATAATATCTATGTGTGCTGAAATTGCACTGAAGCTGATGCTAAAACACTTTCTTAAAACACAAATCTTTGACTCCTTACAAATTTTCAGGTGGGATATCTCTGCATCTAGGGCAGACCGAAATATAACGTTTTAAGCAACATGTAGCTAAATGTGCAAAGCATACAATGCTGGAAGTAGATTTCATATAGGTGTAGGAAAATTTTTAACTGACTTATTGTGTTCTTGCTTGGTAGCCACACATTGAGCACTGGTCTTCAATGTGTTGTAAAGCCATTAGTAATGGTTCTACCTAAAAATGCTTCCAACATTGTATTCTTCATATATGTAGTGTGTGACCATATGTTAAAACGGTTTTTCAATTTTGTTTTTAGAAGCAGTCTGGTTCATTATAATCATCCTGAAAAAACGTGAAATTGGGACAAGAGTCTGAACAAGCCTGTACAGTTTTATTTGGCTTGGCCAACGTTACTAAAACTCTCAGTTGGGAAACTCACCCTTGAAACCTGGGCCGCTGGCGTCCACCGAGACCAACGTTACTAAAACCCTCAGTTGGGAAACTCATCCTTGAAACCTGGGCCGTTGGCGTCCACCGAGACCGAGCTAAATACGATAACAGCGCCATCCTTTAGTGACGAATTGAAACGTGAAAGTTGCTGTACATAGCAACTGCGAGATGGTCCTGCGAGATGGCGCCACCAGCCCTTGCCCGACTCGACGTGCAGCCGTGCAGTTCCCGGAGTGGACGCTGCGGGAGAAATGGCGGCGTTGCGATCGCCATTAGCTCGGTTCTTTGAGTACGGATCGGAGCCACTTTTTTAAAGCAGGCTCTATGGCAGTTTCCCAACTAAGGGGTTCTAGTAACGTTGACCGAGACCGAGCTAAATACGATAACAGCGCCACCCTTTAGCGACAAGTTGAAACATGAAAGTTACTTTACATAGCTACTGCGAGATGTCCCTTCGAGATGGCGCCACCGGCCCTTGCCAGACTCGACGTGGAGCCGTGCAGTTACCAGAGTGGACGCTGCGGGAGAAATGGCGGCGTTGCGATCGCCATTAGCTCGGTTCTCGAGTACGGATCGGAGCCACTTTTTGAAAGCAGGCTTTATGGCAGTTTCCCAACTGAGTGGTTCTAGTAACGTTGGGCTTGGCTAAAAAGAAGGAAGAAAGCTCCAAGACCAGTGTTGCCCCCTATTCGGAACTTCACAGACTATCTGTTTGATGTACTATTTCTTCAAAGTGGTCTCCCGATATGTGGAACAGTTTTGGGGATATACCTTCTAAAGTCAATCTTCAGCAGATGGTTCAGCCAGACTGGCTCAGGCGCAACATGTGCACGTCACAACCAAGGAGGTTATAAGACTTATGGAGTGACGGTCTCCCACACTCTCCCATGCGACCGGGTGAAGCCAGGTTAACCGGTCGGCAGGCCATCTAAGGGGCAAAAAAGAGACTGCGCTGGAAGGGTCGCAAGCAGTGCTCTTCCTTTTGGGGTTGCGTAGAGTTGCAAGAAAAACAAAACAATGATTATTGTTTTGTTTTTCTTAATGTTTAGGGAAGGCCGCTTAAGATACGTTGGATTTTTAAGTTATTATAACTTTGGAGTTATCTCTGAAATATCACAGAAGCATCTAGGCCGAGTGGAAGAACCAAATGTTTTCTTAATATGGTTGTAAATATGAACTCACGTCTTTCATATATTTTTTAGCCTCTTTATTTATTCTCAGTACTTACAAAAAACACGACGATGAGTTCCGCGAATAATCCACCCCATGGTAATGAATACATAGCATACCTCTCACGATCGCGAAAATTCGTGCACTTGAACTATCGCCGAAACTGGACTTTGAAAAATTAGAAACATATCAAGAATCCCCACTTCTGCTGGTTTCGATCTGGATGAGCATCGTACCGGCGTGCGGTCCAGACCCCAGGCAAGCGGTTGTACTGCACTGGCGAAATTGCTCATCTACAGCTGACAGACAAGTCGCTCGTTGAAGGCAGACTAACTTCAAGGCTGTAAAGCATACCCACAACCAATTACAAAAAAAAAATATATATATATATCAAGCCCACGAAAATAAAAGTCGCTTTTCGTACTTGTTTTGCAGATGTTTGTTGTGTTCAAGGGGGAATGCCCCTGGTCCGCACATAACGCCGCCTTGTCTCCTTGATCTAGAGTCCATGCCGAGCTGACTACCCATGACGAAGGGTGGCCGGTGAGGCACAACCCGTGGGCACAACTTGCCGAATTGTCAAGAGTTCCAGCCAGACAAGAATTGTCAAGGGTTCAGCGGTTCAGCCAAAATCCCTCGCGCTAGAAATTGGGTTGTAGGGATATTTATACAGCGTGTAGTTGGTCAGCCATTTTTACAGTTGCGACGAGTCACTCGCTGTAGATGAGCAATTTAGCCAGTGCAGTACAACCGCTAGCTCTGGGGTCTTTAACGTGCACCACGCAGTAGTGATACACGACCGCACGCCGGTACGATGCTCATCCAGATCGAAACGGGCAGCGGTGGGGCTCGAACCCAGGATCCCTGGGTTCTGCAGCGCGAGCTTTCGCTCCACGCGCGTCGAGCTGGGTGTGCGCTTTAGCCCACTCGGCCACCGATCCCCCCTTCCTCGCGCTCCCCGAGCGCTGCCCTTTCATTAGTCCTTCAACAATGTAAATGCGGTACAACCAATCACGACATCCTGGCTGTCTTCGTGCAGACGGCACGTGGCAAAGGGCGATGCCGTTCATGTGCCAGCGTTGCATTCCAAGACAACCATTGCCCATAGCTGCCCTAGATGAGACGCTCACTGCTTTCCGCAGGTATGCTAGAAATGCAGGAAACAGTTGGAATGTCACCAGGTCCAAGTCTTCTCGTTTGACCGCTTGTGTCAAAGCGCCATCTTCGAAGTGCACCACCGAACACAAATCTCAAACCATGGAGAGCATTTGCAATTTCAGGCGGCGTTAGAGATGGCGGATTCCTGCCATCTCTAACTTTCCGCGTTCAACTTTTCCGCGTTTAACAAATACGAATCCTATCGGAACAAAACTGGTGTCTGAAAAAAGTGTTATTTTTATTCTTCGCGTAAAACATTCAAACAACTCCAAGCTCTTTATAACCCCAGTTACTTCGAAAAACCAGCCTTAAAATTTTTCAATTTAATGGGGCCCATCAGTGGCGTCAGAAAAAGGGGGGGGGGGGGGGGGCGGGGGCGCGGACCGCCCCGGGTGCAGCGCTCAGGGGTGTCGCGGCGGGCTACCGCCCAGGGTGCCGCTGACCCTCGTGACGTCACTGGCGCCCATAAACACGTACCCCGGCCGAGCAGTGGAACACACTCTTACCTAAGGCACTCTAGCGATTACTAAAGGTGTCTGCGAAACAGTCACAGCCAAACGGAAATGTGTGAACCAGCCTCAAAAGTCTGGGTCAAATAATCCTCGAGATGCGGCGGTATCGTACTTGTCCTAAAGTTTTACAGGTGCAGTGGCGTCGTGGCGGGGTACACATTTCAGGGACAGTGAGGTCAATCCCTCTTCATTTGCCGAGTACTTTAAACGTCCCTGCAGGTAAGGAGAAATCTAAGTAGCGACAAAGACGGGGGTTACAAAGTTATTGTAGTAGTACAACTGTTTGCTCCACTGCCGTGAAACGAAACTGGAAGATCCGCGTAATGATATGCGGGGCACATGTTCGTTTAGCGTGATTAGGACTGCTTGCAATGTATTCGGAATTGGCAAAGCTCGACAAAAGAATAAGAAGACTGACATGTAAAACGCAGTGCCTTCAAAAATCCTTGCGCCATGTAAGCGGAGTCGCAAGAGGGGTCGTCGTACCTGTTTGAACATTTGTCTGTTTTTATTTGATTTAATATGCTGATCCCATCGGACCTAAATTGGAACGGGGGTTACAAAGTTATTGTAGTAGCATTACTGTTTATTGTAGTAGTACTACTAGTACTACTGTCCGACGGGCACCGGCGTCCTATTGCTTGGTCACTGTTGCGTTGAACTTCGTGGGCATCGGATAAAAAACAGCCTTGTTGTAGTGGAAGTATAACGAGACGAAGAAAAATTTAGTAAGTCTAATCCTCCCGCCACTTCTTATGTAGGGCACGTATTTATAAGGTCTTGCCTTTTTAGTGTTTTGATATGGGGTGTGGTTTATAAACAAGACTAGCTTTTCTCGAAAACTGGCTAGCAAAAATACGTTTATAATAGAGGTGTGCGTATATTCGAAACTTAACTCGAACAAAATTCGCAACAAAATTCGTGTAAAAAAACCGACAGCACGAGTTTATACGCCCACTGATGCTACAATGTTAACTATTCGAGTTCACGCACTCTTCGGAATATTAAAATATTTTGCGATTTCTCGCTTCAAGCTTAACTGCTGTGCATGAGCGCTCTGGCGTCAAACTTCACCGCTTTTCCCCGGCGCGCTCGTGTCAAGCTTCACTGCTTTGCACCGGTGGTCAGAAGAAACGGCTGTCATGTCGCAGTATCTCTGTTGGCTCAATGGTCTCGAAAATTTTCTAGGTCTAGGAAAATTTTCTTTGGCTATAATTACAGTTTGACTCTTGACTTTAAAGGTCAGTATTGGAAAAGAAAACCTAGCTATATTCAAATAAAGAGGTATCAGAGTCTGCCAAGCGGTGACGGATCCTGATAGGTCTGTCACCGAGTGATGACGATATTCAATATTTTAAAGTCAAACAGTTGAAATTCTCAGGCAGGAGTACGAGTTCTTTTTTTATTAGGAGCATTTTCTATCGACACTTCGATGGAAACTCCAGATCAGATCTCAGCCTCTCACCAAGATTGCGGCTTTACCAGTGCCGCGTGACTTCGCTGTAATTTTTACCTTTCGAATTTAACCTTTCTATGACCACGTGGTATATACTGTGGTAAATAGGAAAAAAAAGACGCATCGCAGCAACATTTTATCAGGTCATTAGTGGGACATACGAACACAAAGCAGATCTGTGGAATGAGTGCGCCAAAATATGCGTTAGGCCACAGCAATTATAATTTTTTCTCTCTGGAATTGTTGAGTGGCTTTAATACGCAGGTATGTCAGGTTATCGTTCAACCGGGACACATAAAATGCCACACCATTACGGTCAGCGCATACACGAGAGAAACCACTTTTAAGCACGATTTTATTTTCGTGTGAATTATAAAAAAGGACCCGTCATTTTGGCAATACTATGTTACGTTGGACACCCTTAGCAAGGAAGATGATGCTCCATCAGTATCTGTAGTTTCCAGCACTGTCCTGCACCACCGAAGCGATCTCATCATCGCTTCGCTTATTTCCATCTTGAAGTGGGGACCACTTCGACTGGGCCTGGTTTCCGTAATCCCATCCTTGTCTAGTCGCCGCCTGTCCGGATACCAATCTTGACCGGGAAGACGACTTGAAGGAGGCTGGCCAGTCTTCCAGACGCGTTGGCACGGGGTACCTGGACCTGTAGAACCCGCCGTGGCCCTGCCTCTTCATGGAAACGGCCACCAACCTAGCCGGCCACGCCGACTGGCTGTAAGCAGACGCCACGGGCCTCCTCCATCCACTGTCTGTACCGTACGTCGTGGAGCCTGGCCTTGAAGCCTCGCTCCCGCTGTGCTCACTGAAACAAGAGGGTCAGGAACCGCCACGTTCGGAGTGTCCGCCGTCGTGGTTCGGGTCCACGACGGAAAGTTGGCGTCGTCCGCGCGACGTCCGCCTCCGGGAACGTTGAAGTAGCTGGTCACGACGGCGCGACCCGTAGGTATCGGTGCCACGTAGGTGGCCTGGTGCGCGGTGACAACTTGCGGGTGCGTCTCGATGATCTTGGTCGTCGTGACAGGGTGCTTGTAGGCGAGTGCTGCCGGGAAGGCAGCCGCGTACGCCGGCTGCTTGTAGGTCGTCGTCAGCGTCGCCGGGTAGTGGGCCTCGTAGGCTGTCGGCTTGGCATACGTCGTGATCGGCGCGTAGCTGTGGTAGACGAGGGGACTTGCCGCCTTCTGCACCGTCACCAAGACGGGCGGCGGTGCGTGATGAACTATGGGGTGATGTGCCACAGGCTGGTGCACTATGGCTTGGTGGACCACGGGGTGGTGAGCTACTATGGGATGGTGCGCAACTAGAGGGTGATGGACTAACGGGACAGCTTCGGTGACAACGCGCTGGATCACGCGTTGCGTGTGGTGGTAATTGGGCCCCGATGGGAGGATCTGCGTGTGCGAGTATCCGGTGCGATCGCGGAATACGGTGGCGTCTGCAAGTGGAGCGAGGCTGATGATGTGGGAGTGGAATGGCGGTTGGTGACTCAGGGCTGCTGGCAGAGCGATCGCCAGGACCAGACATGCCTGGAACCAGAAAGACGTCGTTAGTGCGCAGCATACCGGCCAATTGGAGAATTTTAAAAGGTACAGCTGGTGCCGCCCGATAAAATAATAAATGAATATGGACTACCCCATGGCGACACTTTATGATGTAAAACCACCTCGCAGATTTAAGATAGAGTCCATGCGCTACTCCCCCGTTCTTACCAGCCTATTCCCCTCGACGTAGCCGATTGACCGGACACCAATTAAAAATATATTGAATTTTACTTCCACGGCACCAGTTTTCTACGTCTCTAGATGGCAAAAACACACTGATGGAGATCCGCTACATTTTAGTGTCGCTAATCGGCATTAAATACAACTGTAGCTGTCAAAAGGTACGGCATCTGGTCGAATCCCCAGCAACTTTCCTTTCCCTTCGTCTCAGACAGCTGGCTGCTCGCCTAGTGGGATTAATGGAGTAGAACTCAAATATGCTCCATCTGTCTTCTAGTAAGTCTTTGAATTAGAACTATAATATCAAACATTTGTACAGCTTTCCCGACGAGTTGTCAGAAGGGTAAAGTTCCTGCGATACTAGCACGATCATCGGGGTTTTAAATCATGGAACTTCTAAGCTAAAATTCCCTAACCCCAGGCTCAGGCAGAAGTAATGAACGGAAGCAACGCTCACCCGAAGAAGCTCCATGTTGTCTGACCGAAATCCTCAGCACACCGCAGAATCACGACGCTTTAAACGGCGTTTGCGGCGGCTTTTATACCAGGCCGCCTTTGCTTGCACCGGAGCGAACGCTTTTGTACTCGCATACGTTTGCTTCTGGTTTTGTAGTACTACCACCCTCGTCTTAGATGACGCCGTTTAGTGTGTTGGTGCTGATTGCTTGTTTTTCTCTCGTTGTTTGTCTCACGTCATTTGTGCGATTCCGCCTCGAATCTGCGAAGTATGCAAAGCTACAAAACAGAACGCGATTCTCATTTTTGCGACAGCTTGATGAGGACAACTGCAGCGCGTCGTTAATGTCGATTCAAGCCCACCGGGTCTCCTGGGTGCTGTAGGTGGAACGGTGTAATTAGCGTCTCTTTCCCAGACGTCGCATTTCAGCAGTTCTACTTTTCCGACGACTACCTGCATAGTTTAAAGGCAAACGTTAGAAACTAATTTCCCTTCAGAAGGCGCTCCGGCTCTTTTCGTATAGGCTAGGAACATGTGGTTATCGAGATTTCGTGGCCTTTTCTAAAAAAATGTTGTACAGTCTGCTGATCTCTATAGCAGCAGTGCAAATCATTTATAACTTGTCAAATCGAGAAACAACAACAACAACAACAAATCAAACATCAACACCTGGGCCGGCTTGCTAGAAACAGTCTCAGCTGAGACTGCCTGAAAGAAAGCTCCGCCGACGGTTTGCGCACGAGCGGAGTGGCACGTGAAGTCCGGTCTGCCTCAGCTGAGACGTTGTTTCTAGCAAGCCAGCTGTAGTCTAATTTAACCCTCAACGCAAGAACGGAAGGGACAAGGTTCAGTTGTCCGACTTCCTGCTCGAGCTTCCCTACCTTCGACTACGCTTTAAGCATCTCAGCGACCTCACGCGCGCGCGCGTGCAGCCTAAGCACGACGGAAGGCGAGGAGCGCATGCTAGAAGCTGGGCGTTAAAAAATATGCCCTGTCGTTTTTCTTCTGTCAGTGACCATAGCAGGAGAATTGACGCTTGGTTTTAGACTTCAACACAACGCTCTTTTCTTTTTCGTTTTCTTTTCTTTTCTTTTGCTTGCGAGAAGTCGCGAAGTTTTTAGTGCTTATTTCCAAATAAGGCTCGGCGTTGTTTTTCGGTGTTCATAGCTAGAATACAGTCGCTGTTTTTTTTTGTTTTTTTTCAATGAGCTGTGGTTTGAAAATGCTACATACTGATAAGAAGCGTTCGTACAACGCTATAACAAACAGCCAATGCAAAAAAAAAGAAAAACTGCCATTGTGGGAGCACTTTGTTTTTTGAACCTGTGCAAATATTATTTTAAACACAAAATAAAAGTTGAAAACTTCGTGAAAAATTTGTCTTGTTTTGGAAGAATGTCAGCTCTTTCTTTTGATTCTCAAGAAACAGATTTGGCTATTTTCTGAAGGATTTCATTCGAGCCAGCCTGATCACCAAGAACGTGTGGTAATACTAGGGATGCCGCGAACTTTTTTCGAACCGAAGTTTCGATGATCGAATCAAGCGGTTCGAAAGGTTCGAAAGATTTCGAATTTTCGAACTTTCTATATCGTAAAATTCGACGGAAGTCGAATTTTCGAACTTGTTAAACTAAGAAGTTCGACGCTTTTCGAACCGTCGAACTTATTACGCTAAAAAATTCGATTCCTTTCGAACTTTCGAACTTATTACGCTGCAAAATTCGATGCTTGTCGAACTTTCGAACTTGATAGACCAAAAAATTCGATAATTTTCGAATTTTCGAATTTCTTGCACTAAAAAGTTCGAAGCTTTTCGAACTTTCGAACTTCCTACGCCAAGAAATTCGAGAATTTTCGAACTTTCGAACTTATTTATTTAGAGAATTCGAAAAGTTTCGAACTATCGAATCCTGAAAAATCAAAAGTTCGACGAACTTCGAACATTTAGGGTAAAAGTTCGACGTTCGTCGAACTTCGAAAGACCGGCGGTCGGTTTCATTTGAATTCAAGTAGTGAGGTACATTCGTAATTTTTTTTCTCTCGAATTTTTACATGCGGTGCTGCGTTCCTTACGAAAGACAATGCCGTTTATTACAATGTTCTGGCACGCTCAGTTTTAAAGAAATAAATTCCCGAAGTGGTGACGGAGGACGACGGGTTTTTGACGATTGTCGTTTGTACCATATTTGAAGCGGGCTAAAGCCGACCTATTTACGGTTGAGATGTTAAACTTTTTAACAATGATCTATGTATAGCTTAGGTAAGTGTCGTCTTAAGATGCGATTATTGTTACTCAAGATGAGTTTCGAAGAAATGTCCAAACATTTATCTACGGGCAATTATGCTCTAAACTTGGTATTTTGTTTTTCGTCTAGGTTGCTTGAGGTATCGCATTTAAATTAACACCACAGACAGTACATATTATTGCCATCTGCAGAATACAAAATAATGTATTTATTGTTTTTTCACGTTGGGGAATAAATTAAGTCAGGGGGAAGATTTATAATTAAATCAAATTCAACACGTCCTTAATTTTTTTTTTTTGGCTTTACGTTTTTGGGAAGTGTTTCTTTTAGCCTGTACACATTTGAGTAGGAGAAACTTGTTTCGAAGTTCTGAGCTTCTGAATATGCAACAATACAACACTTCCGGTGGGATCTTTATAGTTTCTTTCTTCTTTTTTTTCTCCAGCTTTTTATCCCCGCATTTATTGTTATGTTTATCTTTCTTTTACCAATGGCACAGTTATTGAGGTCGAAAAGACATAGCTTTGAACTTTGGCACCTCTAAGCATTTGACAAGTAGTTCCTTCTGACGACGAGTTTCCGACAATGACCACCTACGGCGTCTACGCGATCTTTTATGCAGTGAAGAGCGACAGTAGTTATACATACACCTAAATAATTTCAGATTAAAATAAGCTCGACCACGCCCTCTTAGTCCGAAATATCTGGAAGGAGGCGAAGGGGGGCTAGAGCACCCCCTCCCCCCGTTTTTCCTCTTCCGACGCCACTTGTATGGTAGCGCTCCTCGACCTCCAGTTGTGTCGGCTTCTGTACTTTTTGCGGGGCGTTTCCTCCGTCCCGGAAAATAAACCTCCAGGACAATTACAAACTTAAATTACTATATGCCAGCGTCACTCGGGCGGCGTTCGATCGGATTACTACCGGCGTGCAAGGGGTGGGGAGGTAGTTTGCCAGGTCGCTTCAAGGTTTTTCTGAGCCTATACCTCCTGCGCCGTTTCGAACTGGACGAGTATCGTAAAACAGTGCGTTCGTGTGATCACTACTGCGCTAATGCACGTTAAAGTCACCCCCCCCCCCTGAGCTGGTGGTCAAAATTACTGATCTATGGTCACACGCCACTCTGCACTGACAAATATTCCAGCACATCCGGGACACTCGTCGTCTCATTTAAGTGCCTGACCAACTTCGCAGAGTCTAAATATCACACCCTAACTTTTCTAAACCTGATTTCGTGAAAACCAGTGAGTCGTGAAAACATTATTTCAAACTGAAACTGTGGAGGAACATTAAAACCGGACTTCAAACGTTGAAAACTTGGACTTAAAAAAAATGCAAAATCTTCGAAGTTTCTTTTTTTTAAATTAGTTTTAAAGGAGAATCGAAACTTTCGAACTTTTCGAACTTTATGTAGAAAGAAATTCGAAATCTTCGAATTGTTCGAACTTTATGTCTATAAAAATTCGAAGCGTTCGAATTTTTCGAATTTTTATATCCAAAGAATTTCGAAATCTTCGAATTTTTCGAACTTCAGATCCCAAGAAATTCAAATTTTTCGAATATCTCGAATTTCTAAGTTAGGAAAATTCGAAATCTTCGAATTTATCGAACCTCAAGTAAAAGAATATTCGAAATATTCGAACCCGAAATTTTAGAAACCGTGAAAGCTTCGAACTTTTCGAATTCGAAACTCTACTGTGATCGAAAGTTGCGAATTTTTCGAAGTCGAACCTCGGTCGGTACGAAAATATCGAAATTTTTCGAATGCGAACCTCCGTTCGCTTCGAAAATATCGAAACCTTTCGAAATCGAACCTAGGGTGGTTCGCGACATCCCTA